>OX031008.1:63935790-64238290 GCA_943735925.1 Pollenia amentaria | reverse complement strand
TAGTTGAGCAAGTAACTTGCCGAGTATAACAAAGTCTGTACTCAATTTTCCCCTTACCACGACCTTAGCTTAACTTGTCTAGTATTGAAGGGGGCTAACTTGCACACGGTAAAATATACCACAGATTACTACTTACTCATTAATGGCTAACCCTAGTATATAATTTTTCAGAACAAGAAACAAATTATATTTCAAAGATGGACTAGGAACCATTTTGGTCAAAGACTAAGAATTTCAATGACAATTTAGTATTCCCTTGCCACTCAAAATTATCCAAAATTCTACTGAGTTTACCAATGCAGATGCTGAGAGGATATTTTCAATTGTTACTGACATCCGCGCGAAAAAAAAGAGATAAACTGAGTCACGAGGTTTTAGATTCCATATGTATTCTATAATCTCACTTACAATCAAAAATGTTAAACTGTACAAGCTTTTTATGTTATGTTATATTATTTTTGTTTTTTACTTTAAGCTACCTGAAATTTATTTAAAATGTATGTTTTTGTTTTGTGTTTAGTGTAAATAACATATACTTACTATATAGAATTATGTATAATTTTTGAGTTTACCTATTACTAATATAAGGTAGGGAAAATTGTAGGGGGAAAAATTTGCTGTTGTAGGGAAATGTGGGGATTTTTTATCAAAACGTAGGGAATTTTAAAAATTCCACCTGTCACCACTGGGCAGAACAATTTGAGTCATTAATTTGTATTGCTGTGTAATCAAGAATTTGCTAGTTCAGCATAACTGTAAAATGTACGTTGAACTTAACTTGTCAACATAAGTAAGCGAACGTTGACTGTTGTTTATTTAATAATATCAAATTGCACAAAAATAATTTATGATCGCGACAACGTACGATGATTCAATATGGGTACTGACTAGAGTTTGTTCCCGGGATTTCCCATCCCGGGAATTCGCGCGATTTTCAATTGTTTTCAATACCGCAACTAATTCCCGGGAAATTTTGAAGAACATCTTTTTTTAATACTTTAGTAAATCTATGTCGGACTAGTGCCTTTAGTAGTTTAATCCACCTTAATTTTGCCACAATATTAAAATCAACTACAGTTTAAGGCGTATTAAGCTCATTTTTAAGAATGGGCTTTGTATAGGGCCTATGATAATTAAAGGTCTATCTTCACGAAATTTTATTTATTGTCTTAGCACACTGAAGTGTAAATTTTACAATAATATTATAAGGTCTTGCGGCTTAGGGCGTAGTTAAGTGTTTTCCTAGATTGTGCTTTATATGCAGATTTTCAAGTAATTTTGAGTCTTATGAAAGTAGAATAGGCTAAATTGCACAACAAAATGATTTACATGATTGGTCTAAGCATGAAGCCGTAGGTAAATTATGGACCGACATTCACGAAATTTGGTGGCTTATAAAACGAATTTGTGGAAATTTAATGTTAAATTTGTTAGTTTTTGTGGAGTTTTTAGGGAGGTAGTTCCACATTTCGTCGGTTGATAATTTAAATGTCGTATGTGGATTTTTTGCGGTTTTGAGCTATGATCGATTCCTTAGGTTTTCCGACCTGATCTTTCATTTGACGTAATCAGTTTTTCGATACCTCATACGCTTTTCGAGATATGGAGTGTTGAGTTTGTCGTATGTGGTATAGGCTGAAGCAATTTTCAAATTAGATGTGTTCAAACTCAATTTACTCGAAAATATCGGAATCCACATACGACAATTACATTATCAGCCAACGATTTTCAACGATCTCCAAGACTTGTCTTTATTGCGGCAACCATATTAGCGCCATTGTATGTTACAGCACATGTAAACTTATGTATTGGAATTCCCCAATTTTTTTAAATATCTCCAAATACTGCAGAAATATATTCTGCAGTATGATGAAATGTCATTTCTTTTGTCGCAATATTGGCACTTTTAAAAGTTATGTTTTCCACAAAATGTATTGTTACTCCTAAAAAGCTCTTCTCATTCATGGTTTCTGTCCATATATCAAGCGTGACACAACATGCAGTTGCATTCGATATTCTTTTAATATGGGTTATGGGTTGCAGAAGGAACCTTATAATAGGGCTCCACCTCCCTCATCAATTTTAAAAAACCTTCTCCTTCAGCAACATTAAAGGGTCTAATATCTTTACATATAAAATATAAAATGAACATATTTATATTGTTACATTTTATTCCACCTTCTGAAATAAAATGTTTTTTATTAATTATTTGTTAATAATAAGCCGATTTAAGATTATTAATTATACTCTTCTCCACATGTTGTGATTGTGATTTAAATATCAATTTGCTTTGGAATTCAATTGGTATTCTAAATTTAACAAACTACATACTATATGTATGTATGTATGTATATACTTTTGGCTCTGAGGCAATTCTATAATCTACTTTTTTGATGGAGGGCGTATAAGATTCGGCATAGCCAAATAAAACTTTATTATTGCTCGGTTATATTAATTTCCTTGCTTTTTTGTGAAGACATTTTATCAAAAGCATATTTCAACGAATTACGACTTAAATCCGAAAAGGAAGTATTTTGTGTTGATGCAGATGGCTCAGAATCTACCTCAGCATGTAAGCCATTACAAGGATCAAGGTTTTTGTTTGCTGATAGCTTTGGCTTTTCTAAAATTATTTAGGAGAACGTTTCCTGATGATCTGGCCTAAGCAACCAGTGAAATGCGCATAGGAACAGCTTATCCTCCAACAATAAATTTCAGTACTTTTTATCAATTATTTAAAAAGGGAATTAAGCACAACAAACAAAATCTTTTAATAAATAATAGTATTCCCACAAACAACTTTGATAATAAATTTTAGCAAGTGCACGTGCATAAAAAACTGAACTGGCAAATTGTTTTTATTTTGATTTCTTGCGAAAACAATAAAAGCACTTTGTTTTTGTTTTTAATATGTTTTTTCTTTACCCATTTACAACTACAATTAATGTTGGGAGAATTCTAACTAATTGTAGCGGGAAATGTAAAAAAGATAAAAACTCAACACTGATTTATTGTTTGGTATTTTGTTTAAGCTTTGATATCGTTGCAAATAAGACTTTTTGAGTGTTTGTAGGTAATTCTCATTCCCTCTGTAGTTTTGTTTGCTGATAGCTTTGGCTTTTCTAAAATTATTTAGGAGAACGTTTCCTGATGATCTGGCCTAAGCAACCAGTGAAATGCGCATAGGAACAGCTTATCCTCCAACAATAAATTTCAGTACTTTTTATCAATTATTTAAAAAGGGAATTAAGCACAACAAACAAAATCTTTTAATTTATTATCTTATAAAAATTTATAAGATTACTAAAAGTAAAATAAGCATTTTTAACAATTAAAATGTATTCAATTTATATCCCAACTTTTACAAATGTTAAAAATTGCTAAAAAAAAAAAAATACAACATCTCTTAGCGTCAAAAACTGCAACAGTTTAAAAAAAAAGCAATATCTCTTTGCGTCAAAAACTGCAACAGTGTATTTTGTGCAGGTGGCAACAATAAATTTCGGAATTTACTTTAAAGTTGCTCTTACTTCCATGGTCTAATGCTGAAGTAGAGAGGGTATTTAGCCAAGGAAACATCGTAAAAAGTAATTTGAGAAATAGGTTACATTTAGCAACCGTTATTTCGATTAGGTAAATATTTTTACCATAACAATAAAATACTTTTTATCTCATTTTTTTGGAGAATTGGACTCAAAAGGTTGGGTAATTGTTGTCATGATTATGATTTACCATTAAAATATTTAAAACTAATAAGTATAAGTGATTCCTATGAGATTCACAATAACGACATCGAATTTATCGATAATTCCATTTTTTCAATACTAAAAATATATTTAATTTTCGTTTATTTTTAAGTAACAAGTTGATCTCAAATTGTAAATTTCATTGTAAAAAACTTTTAATAAAATATTTTTGTTTTGTTATTGAATTTTAATGTATTTTTATTAATGTCTTTTATTTAATGTCTTTTATTTTTTGCCACTTTAAAGCCATTTTTTAGCCATTGTTTTCCGTTAATTTAGCCATTTTTGCTCTTCAAGTTTTGACAAAAATCGAGAAACAAAACAAGATTCAATTTTTCGATGAAACTCGTTTGCATATATTTTGCTTAAGTTTGGCATATTTGTTTGTATATTTTCTGCACATATTTTGCATATTTTTAATATGCACTAAAATTTGTTATATTTGAACGATCAAACGTCTATATACAAGTTTTACTACCAATCTGATGAAAAATAAAAAAAAACAATATCCGATGTCTATTTATGTTTTAAAATATAAAAAAGCCCAGTTGGAAAAATAGTGCACTTAAATTATATTGGTAACAAGCTTGTATTTTTATAATCAGGGCAAGTTTAAAATTATACAAAAATGTTTTAAATATCCCAATAAAAAATGTTCTTTTTTTTGCGAAGCACTAATGGTACATTTTAAAATGTAAGCAGACATTTATGCGCTACGCAATAAGACATACGGAGATACAGTATGGTAAGTGAACGAATGCTTAATAAATTAAAAAAATATATATATATATATATAATTTGAAGAGCCACGACATTCCCTTACCACGAACCAGGTTCGTAAGGGAGCATATTAAGGAATAACGGAAACAAACCATTCATTGTGCAAAGCTGATCGTTACCTTCACTAATTTTTATATGCGCTGAATAAATAAAGCGCTTTCTGGGTCAACAATGTATTGCTTCAAAGTGAGAACTCGCCATATAAAATTCATGTCTTCCATAAGCGATATGGTAAGCGAAACTTTCTCCCTTATAAACCTGCTTCGTTGAAAGCTCTATTTATTATTTGGATGTTAGTTTTATTAAAACTAATCTTTATTACAAAAAATATTATCATATGTTTTTTCAAGTTTTCAAATTGAAATGATCTTCGATTGTCACTTAAACCGTATAATATATTGGACATATACGTCATGTCGATATAATTAGCGCATACTTTAATAACATTGGAGAGTAACTTAACCCAGTGCGCTTCGCTACCCTCATTAAAATAAAATATGTAATTTTTTCAAACACATCAAGTTTGAATACTCATACTGTTACTATTCAACAGTTGCACACAAATCTATATGGTATTTGTACTGAAGTTGCTCCGCTTATGACTGCAATAAGGCAGCGCGACTTTTAAGATATTGTTCATTTATAACCAAGCTATTTGTTCCAAATTTATAAATTGTAGCTGTGGCCGTTCTCTGGATATACTGAAATCTAGTTTGAGCCACGCACACTTCTCCAATCCCGCATATTTTTTACAGCTGTCTGTATATTGATAACCATTCTATTTGTACCAAATTTTGAAAATTTTACACTTACTGTTCTGAAAATATACGGGATTCTATGTTATCACTTCCACTTTTTGACTGATGTTAAGTACTGATTACCAATCTATTTGATTAAACTATGGAAACATTAGCTATTACCGTTCTCTAGATATACAGAAATCTCTTTTGCCTTTGTATGTGAGGTACCACGCTCAGTTATCCATCCTCTTTTTGACAGATGTTTAACTTACCGTTCTCTTTATATAAATAGATCTATGTTATGACAAGCCCAAATATTTTCGGATATTGTGTATTGCCTCCAAAGATGCTTGAACCTAATGTGGAAACGTTGGCCCTCGCCGTTCTCCAGATATAAAGATATCTACAATCTCTTTGTATGGGAGTTAAAAAACCTTCTTTTCCAATCCCACTCACACTTTGTCGGATGTTGTGTATTGATAATTAAAAAGTTTTTACCTAATTTAGATCCCTTGCCTCTTACCGTTTTTCAGATATAAAGATATGTATCTATAATGTCTTTATATGGGAGGTGCCACGTCCACTTCTCCAGTTCGAGCGGTTGTGTGCTGATAACCCGACGGTTGTTATCCCTAATCTGTCAAACTGACTGTTGAGTGAGTTTACAGTGGCACCAATCTGCAAACATTGGTAGCACGTGGATTTAATCATCCTGTTGCCGAGTATATTTGCAATAAATCTGCAGATAACATTGTCGATACCCAAGTCCCACATTGATTCCAAGATGGAGTCAGATATGACATTATTGAAAGCTCCCTCAATGTCCAGAAAAGCTACAAGCGAGTATTCCCAAAATTCAAGAGATTTCTCAATGTAGCCAACCAGTGAGTGAACGCCGTATCTACAGATTTACCCTTGGTGTAGGCATGTTGAGAGGTAGAGAGCAAATGTCTGGGAATATACATGCTCAGATGAATATCAATGACCCTCTCAAGGCTCTTGAGAAGAAATGACTACAGCCTGATTAGCTGTAGTCCTTAAACTTGGTGTGGGATGTTGTGGCCCATCACCATGGTCGTGCGCCGTATAGCCCGAGACGATCCAGATCGACCTTTGCCTATCTCGATGTCTGCTGATGTTGTGTCTATATCACTGAAATCAGAACTAATGAAGATATCCAACGTGTTTTTGGTCTAAATATCTAATTTTGGATGCTGACTTAGAGTGGTTTATCTGTGCCACCTTCAACATGCCCAGTGTAGACGGTTGTGGCAATGGCGTCCTCCTGGTCTGATTCCAGTAGGGCATCCTCATCAGCCAATTCATCCATGCGTCCAGGCACGTCAGGGACGGACGGGGTGTCTTCTTTGTCGCATGGATGAACGGAAATGCCCTCAGTCGAGCAGTCCGCAGACTGCGTAGGTTTTGCAGCTGTCGGAGCGGTATCGCCCTTTTCATTGCCTCGATAGACATGGAGCTGTATAGTACTAAAACCATAGTAAAAATTGCCCTGTTTATCCCTCAGAGTCTTCAAGTAGTCATGATTCAGAACTACGATCGCCGCTCTTGAGGATTCTTCAGCTGCTGAAACCTTTGCAAATTTTCAGTCAAGAGTGAGAAAATGTTCGCTAAGGATCTTCCAGAAGACACCCATCATCCGCTGCTTCACTAAGTCCTACTTAGAGTGGGAGGTAGATCCATCAGCTGCACTTCTGTCAATAACCGCCCCCACAAGGTGGTATTTAGTTACCTCGCTGTAGGACCTGTTAGCTGACCGAAGTCAATTTCTCAATTGACTCAATTTCTTTTAGTATCACAACAATAGATGCAGTAATAAAATCGGCCGTTATTCCTGATTTTAGTACAATGTATTCTGCGAAAATTATAGTTACCTACGAGACAATTAAACATATATTCCACAACAGGCGAAGGTTTGCCATATGCTCTGACTCCCTATCTATATTCAAATGTATAACTAACTTAAACTTAAACTATTATATATCTAAGATTTGAAACTTATTAATTGAAAGACAACCTGACCTCAAATTAATATGGGTACCGGGTCATTGCGGTATAAAGGGGTATTATTTCGCGGACCAATCTGCGAGGCTAGCAAATATTTCTCCTTTGATCATTACATCTAATTATAATCCCACTGATTGGAAAATTTACATCGTGCATAGAATGACTGAACAATGCAGGGGAATACTTTTCAAGGCCACCTCAATCTGGTATAGGGAGTTGAATCACAAAATGACCGATCCCAGTAAAAAATGTGCTCCAAAAGGAGCAGGTTTTATGTATGAATTCATACCTCAAAGCGCTTTAAACCTTCTGATGGGGTGCCTGATTTTTTTATGGGGTGTTCCCGGTTTGAAGGACTATTTTCTGCTGACAATAAGCGCTTCTTTTAACATAATAAAACATGCAAATAAAGCACTCCTTAAATGCTTTTTTAAGGGCTAACTATATTTACATATTCATACATTTTTTGCTTTTACTGGTGTAAATGCCTGTTTTCAAGCATTTTTGTACACGAGTGGATATAATAAAATTCGAACGGCTACGACTCGGACACACTAGATTAACACACGGATATTTAATGAACCTTCCGACCAACCACATTTGAAACTGTGCATCTCCCATCCGGGATCCCTCACATATTCTTATACACTATCCCAAACTCGCTGCTGAAAGCTTAACATCTTTGACGGTACAGACCCAATTGTAATTTTGTATATTACCTCTCTCGAATATATAGGAAAAATTATAAATTTTCTGAAATCATCTAACACATACACTTTTATAGCCTATTTCCGATGTGCGAAAGAATTCTTTCATTCGTATAACTACATTGAAACCAAAAACAAATTTTCAAACTTTGTTTTTGTTTTCAATATTGTTATGCGAACGAAAAAGTTCTTTCGCACATTGGAAATAGGCTATTAAATATCAACATTTTATAACTTTTTTCTTCCCTGTTGTATCTTGTAGCTGACATTTAATAATAATTAATGCACAACATAATGTTTTCTTTTATGTATGTATATTTTACTGAGCTGAAGGCCAAAGTTGCTATTGCTCTTATATTTATATTATCTAATGATTTGTAATTATAAGCTAATAAAATAATAAATAAATTATAAAAAAAAAAATAAATAAAAGCGAGTTTTCAAAAATTGCATTTGGTGCGGAAGATTTTTTTAATTTAGTATTTACTATCAGGTGGTGATATGAAAATTTATTGTAAAAAATTAGTCATAACACTAATGTAGATATGTTTGTGTTCAGCGCACTTAACCCTTCATATTAACCCATTTTTCGCCGCACCAAGTAAACTGACAATATAATACCGAAATAACATTTTAAGTAACTGACAGAAAAAAAAACATTGCAACAAAAAAAAAAAAAAAAAAAAAAAAAAAAGTTTGAGTGGGTTAATCATATTTCTATTAAAAGACGAACAAAAGTAGTAACATTTGCAGGGGCTGTTAAAACAATACCGACTCAATACGGAATAAGTGAATTATCTTTAAAATTTTTATTTTTAGAAAAGTAGTTTTTATTTTAATTGAATAGAAAATTATTACAAGCAAAAAAAAATATAAAAATCAAATTTATTTTCTTAAGTTTCTCTTTAAACGTTATTATTTAAAATATAGCAACACAAAACCAAAACGACATCAAAAAGAATACATACAAAAGGAGCCGAGCATATAAATCATTTGAAATTAAAATGAAAGAAATTTTATATATGAACATTTAATTTTATGTATTTGGAACACTGGAAGTAATGAAAAAATGTCCGAGACTCAAAAATGCCCTTTAGCCATGCTGAATCTACAAAAGCAATGAAAACGGAAACAACAACACATCAACTACATGTGTAGTTACAACAAAAATAAATATCAAATAACTTTACGTACACAAAATACCCACATACTTTCTTAGGACCCTGTAGGAAATTTTATTAGGGAACCTGTACTTATTAACTATTGACTTTGTCACCAATACAACTGACTAACGGAAGATATAACGATGTGTCTTAATAGTTATTGAAAATTTACTACTGACCTTAGAATTATTGGCTGGGTAGTTCTTGTGGGACCACATGGAGACATTGGAACCAGATACATACTCGTACATTTAAATATTTCTTGTTCTACGTCTGGAATATTTTTCTAGATTTTTGCACAAATAATACAAGTGAATAAGGGAATTAATTAAACCTAAATATATTTATATATACGTGCATAAATACATATTATATACTTATAATTACTTCAAAAACAAAAATCCGAACATTCTTTTCGCTTATTTTATCTTTGCAACTGTCTTTAACAAAAGCAGACAAAAGTGCAAACGCTTTGTTGACAGTGTTCGAAAAATAATTAAGGTTTCCTGCAGGGTAAATTTGCAAATGTGTGTATGTTTATTGTACTATACTCCCGTTCCAGTGCTAAAAAAAATGAAAAGTATTTTACAATTAAACTTTTCTAAAAAGTAGAATTCAAAAAACAAACAAAAAATA
Organism: Pollenia amentaria; assembly: GCA_943735925.1. NCBI lineage: Eukaryota > Metazoa > Arthropoda > Insecta > Diptera > Polleniidae > Pollenia > Pollenia amentaria. Next base: position 64,228,493 of record OX031008.1, on the reverse strand, counting down.
CCATTAAAGCCAAAAATGATTTTTTTAAAACCAGCGAAGAATTTTGTTTTAACAATTTGTTAAATGAAAAATTACGTATGATGAATATTCATATTGAAACAAAATAATATAAATAACTCATTCGCCACAATGCACAAATATACATGTGTACAGCACTTTTGGGATCTGAAAATTCCTAAATTGTACCAAATTGACATAAAGTGTACCACAATTTTGCTATAAATTAAAAAAAAGCATACATAGGAATTCATAACACTTTTTTATTCCATAAAAATAAAAACAAAACAAGTAAACAAGTATAGTCGGCCAAGCCCGATCATTTGTTACCCTGCACCACAGTATATATGTAAGTGATTTTAGGAAGGACGCTTATTTGGGACGTATGACTAATTTTGGATCTACCAGTACAACATGTTCCATGACAGCAGCTGTCGTAAAAGTTATTGTAGCCAATTATTATGTCAATACCAACATTTACAAGAAAGTTCTAGCATTTAAAGGTATTTGCGGGTGTAGTAGATGTATGGTAGCTATGGTCAAACATGGTCCGATTTCAATAAATTTCGGTAGGACAATCACGATTGTAATAAAAGAAGTTTGTCAAAATTTTTATCTAAGAACCAACATAATAAGATGGTTAATAAGCACAAACACTATTTCGGAAAGAAATTTGTATGGGGGCTATGTGAAATTTTCAGTAGGCTACATCCTTATGAATTGAAACCAATGTACAAAATTTCATCAAATTAACTTGAAAATTGTGACTTTTCGCACAAGGTTATATGGACAGACATCCAGCCAGCCACCCGGACTGAGAGGCATCGTTAAATTGAAAGTGATATTGAGTCGATTGGCATACTAAAAGGTGGGTAAAGGACTTCGATCGACAAATTCAGGACGCCGAGTTTTCTCTTTTCTCTTTTATTCTATTTTATTACGTACTTATACACACACATTGTAAAGAATTTAACAACATTAACAACAACATACGTAAATGCATACAGCGCATACAATCTCAAAATGAATTAGTAAAGGTTGACTATCGCAGGCTTGGAACCAATATTTTTTTGTGTTACACACATCGGCATACCCTCTCCAATATTTTTTAGTGTTACACACATCGGCATACCCTCTCCACCATTTTGGTATGTTAAAGACAGGCAAAAGGGTAGATAGTGTCACCAAAACTTTGGAGACACTTGATCCCAAGCTTATTTTAGGGATACAAGTACAAATATTTGTATGTATGTACTTAATATGTTAGTTTTACATTATGAACACAAATTAACAGTATTACAATTTTTGGTAGTTGTGATCAGGCCTGAAGATATGTTATTAAAAATCTTATTATTGTAAAGAAACGTGAAGCTTCACCTCAAAGAAATGATAAAACTTCGTGGGTACCTTTTTTAAATTGTACCAAGAAAGGATGAATTGTACCAGTGTACCAATAGAGTTTCGATTCAAAACATTCATAAATTAGTGTGTCAAACAAAAAAAAAAACAAAAAAAAATTGGGATTCAAGCATAATTTCAAAGCTTATAGCTTAAATATTTTTGAGATTTGTTTTTCAGATTTTTTGGAAGAGGTTTAGAGTAGGGAAGTAACAAATATCAGTTTGGGCGATGTTTTGCTTCGGATATGGCTATACTTTTTATATTTTGTTTTAATGTATTTTTGAACAAACAATTTAATTTTTATGCTTATTTTCTGTATAGCAACTAAGAGATTTAAAAAAGTGCATAAAATCAAAACAGTTTAATGAAGAACAAATAATAAGCCAAGCTTGACATTCAGTATACACACAAATAGATAAACATTAAGCAGATGACTCGAAAATGTCACCTGTATGAATTCGTGTTGCTTCAAAGTGAACGAACAGCTGTTGTTATTTCTGTTCGCAAAACAAATATTACACACGCGTATGTTTACGACAATTTTTATTACTTTGGTAGTAAATTAATAAATTCAGCATATGTTTTGCCATAAAACCTATTTGTTTTTAATAAATAAATTGTATCACGTTGTTTAAAAAATTAAAATTGTCAAATCTTATACATATAACATATGGCATCACCTTGTTTTATGGCATTTGTAATTGTCAAAATACCGCCGCAAAATATTTTAAAAAAAATAAAAAGAAATGAACATATGCAAAATGTAAGTATTTAAAATTTTATTAAATTATTTTCTGTATAATAAATACAACGAACAGGCCACCAGAAAAATCTACCGAACAGTGCAAAGTTTTCCTTGATTCCATGGAGGCTTATATTAATATAACCGAATGATTTGTGAAGGGCGTTAAAGTGAAGCAGGACCAGTTATGGGAGGACTTAACATCCCGCTTAAATGCATGTGGACCACCTAATAGGGACACTGCCGTTTGAAAAAAGTTTGTACATACATTGTGGGTAGTGCTGTGTAGTCCAAATTCTTTAATTGCCCATATTTTGCAAAAATATTAATAGACTTGGAGCGATTGGAGAATGAGTATAAAAACAAGACTGCCGTAGAACAAATCTTTTCTTCATAAAACTGGTGGATGCGAATACCTACAGCACCATTCGATGGAAGTAGAAGAACGATTAGCTGTTATTTGCAATATCTTTCATGCTGTAGAAAAATTATCAAAAGCTAAAACGTTCGGATCCATTAAAAGGAAACAAGATGAAACTGAATTCCGTGAAGTTATAGAAATGTCAGCCACTTCGTCGACCCCCAAGTCCCCAAAAATAACACATACCCATCAAAAGTGTCTTCCCCAGTTTTGTCTTCTTTAAAAACGTTAAACATTTTGCGTAGATATTAAAGACATTCGGCCATGTTCTGGAAATCGAATCAAGTAAAATTGAAATCGAAGGAGATTTTCAGTCAAATTGTTTTAAATAGTTTTTCATGATTTTTAGAATAATTGTAATAAATTTAAAAGTGGTTTTCAAGGTATGACGTATATAAAACGGAATATTTTTATGGACCTTTAAGACCTTTTGAAAATTTGTTCGATTTCAATTTCACTCGAATTCGATTTCCAGAACACGGCTGATTATTGTAGAAGAAAATAAAAATTTTGAATATATGCCAGCAAAAGTTGGCGAAATGAATGGAGCATTTAAAGACAACGCTCAAGTTTAAGATATATTTTAGTTAAAAAACATTTTAAGCCTAAAAAAACCCTTTTTTTTAAATCCATATTCATAATCAGCATTTTAAATATTAAACGTTTTAACGTTTTTTTTTTAATTTTATGTGGCAATACTTCTCTTTTTATTTGTCACTTGAATCGTGATGATGCAAAGCAGTGATTATTAAAGGTGCTATCAGACGGGATGTATTTTACATATGAACTGTCAAATTTTCCATCTGTAAAAGTTGTACACATCGTGTGATACATATGAAAGTTTGCATGTGTAAAATACATGTGGAAATACATATGTAATTTTTTCGATTAGAACACGCTCTATTTTCCTGTGGCAACATAAACAAAACAGCTGGTTTGTTTCGAAACGAAATTGTTTGAAAAAATATATTGTAAAGAAAAATTAAAAAAATGGATAATGAATATGGAAAAGTAAGAATTTTTCGATTATTAATAAATTAAATTATGTTTATTATATTAATTGCAGTTATATTGGCCAAAAGAAGCAATTCTTGAAATTTTAAGAACCTTATAATTTCAGCAGCTTTATAATTTTTTTTTTCATTATTAATTTATTCAATCTTCATATATTAAAAATGAACTAACAATAATTTATCAAATCTTATACTAATACTTTATTTTTGTCCTGCCAATGCCAGACGAAAATTTTTCTCCTCTCGGATTCTGTTCACATATATAGCAGTTTAGCGGTCTTCTTGTCGGATGAGTCCTGCAGTATCTCTTCTCCTTAATCTAAAATGGCCGCTGTCATTTAAAATTTTTCGAGCTAGTGGATTTGGGTGCGACTCAAGCCTTTTTAAATATTTTGCTGCATAATTCGTAATAATAGTTTTTACTAATGGCACATCGAGATCCTTGTGAATATTTGAGTTTTTAACATACCAGGAAGCGACTGTGATTATTCGAAGAAGTTTATTTTGGCGCCTTTGAATTTTTTCGATATTTGACGCCGAGGCAGTGCCCTATAGCTGAATATCGTAGCACCAGATTGGCTTTAAGTTGTAAACTAGAAGCTTACAATCGAGACTAAGAACAGAGTTTCGTCCAATAAGCCAATTAATTTGCATTGCTTTTAGTTTCATTTGTGTTAGTTTTGCTTCGATATGCCATTTCCATGTTAAGCGCCGATCTAGATGAATACCGAGATATTTTACATGCGATTGTTGGAGCACTAATTGATTATTGATTTTAATAGGGGGACATGACTCCCGACGCAAAGTGAATGTTATATGTACGCATTTTTGCTAGTTGACTATTATTCTCCATTGTTTTAATCATATTTCTAGTTGAGATATATGCTCCTGTAAGTAACGAGATGCTTCATGATGGTTTTCATGCACGCTTAAGAAAGCTGTATCGTCTGCAAAAGTTGAAGTTTGGGTGTAGTTGTTGGTTGACATGTTCGAAGTATATAATAGGTATAATAGTGGACCCAGGATGCTGCCTTGTGGGACTCCATCGGCAATTGGCTGAGGAGAACTTAAAAAGTCGTCTTCTTTAATAATAAATTTACGACCGACTTGGTAGCTTTCTAACAGCTTGTGTGTGTTTACTGGTAAGTTTAGCTTCAATTTATGAAATAAGCCCTCGTGCCAGACTTTATCAAATGATTGAGACACATCGATGAAGAGAGCGGAAGCATATTTTTTTTCTTCAAATGCCTTTCTTATGGCGTTTACTATCCGTTGGGTTGGTTCAATTGTTCTGTGTTCTTTTCTAAAACCGAGCTGATGGTTAGGAAAACTTCTATTTTCATTTAAAATTGGGATTAATTTTGACACTAAGAATTTTTCAAACAGCTTTGAATTATTACATAATAAACTTATAGGACTATATGACTCATGGTAACTAAGGAAACTTTCCATTCTTGAGGGTAGTATTCAAGGCGTAAAATAGCATTAAAAATAAAAAGAATAACTTTCTTTGCTATGCTGGGTAGTTCCAAAAGAATTTTGTTACTGATCTTGTCAAAACTAGGAGCTTTCTTGGGGCTTAAATCGCAAATTGCCTCTTCGATTTCTCTTATCTCAAATCTTAGGGGAACAGCTGCTCTAACATCAACAGGTGGTAACTCCACAGCAATATTGTGTGATGTATGAGGGGTTAATACGTTTTTTAAATGATTTACAAAAAGGTTTGCTTTTTCTGTATCATTTCTTGCCCAACTTCCATTAAAGTTTCTTATAGGTGGCTTAGAGATAACTGGTCTTTTGAAGATTCTAGCTGCATGCCATAATGAATAGTCTGATTGTGGAGTTGCATCCAGTTCCTTAAGATATTTTTTCAAGGATACCGTTTTCTGAGACTGCAGTAACTTTTTTAAACTTTTCGTGCACTCTTTAAATAATTTCTTTAGTTGAGGGGATCTGTGTAATTGCCTCTCTCTTCGAACTCTCCTTTTTTCGGTCAAGAGCCGCTCGACATCTGTAGAATATATTTTATTATTTTGATAATTTTGCTGGAATGTTTAACAGATAGTGTAAGATAACTGTCAAAATTCACAATAGAGATTTCTACATTCTCCAGTGTATCTAGCGGATTATTTTCTCTGCAATGGGTGCTAAGATATTTTTTATATTTTAACCAATTTATTTGTGTGGTTGTCGTCGCTAAGTAATCAGACGGAGACACAATTCTATCTACTATTATTATAGTAACAATTGTAGGGGATGTTTTTAACCACGCCAAAATCGATGACATCTGGAGTTTTTGGCTGATCAGTAGGCCAATAAGTTGGTTGTCCACTCGCGACCACATTTAATTCCATTTTAGAGATTGTATTATACAAAAAACGACCGTTTGGTGTTATGAGCCGTGACCCCCAGAAGGTATGTTTAGCGTTATAATCGCCGGCGGCCAGGAAGCATGGTCCTAATGATTTATAATATTTATAATATTGGCTTTCTGATGTTGAATATCTAGGTGGAGAGTATAAAGATGAAATTACTATGTTTCGATTTAGTTCTTCACCACAAATGTTCGTCGCTTGCAGATAATCTTCACAATGGTCACACATTAGGTAGTGTTTGATTCGGGCTTTTATTAAAATGGCAGAACCTCCACAAGCTCTACCTCGAGGGTCCTTGGTACCATATAATATATAGCCATTTATTTAAAATGTATTTCTTGAGGTCAAATGCGTTTCAGAGACCATCATAATATCAAATTGTTTATTTTTAAGAAAGTACTCTAGTTCATTTTTGTGTTGGCGGTTGCCGTTTGCGTTCCAAAAACAAATTTTCAGACAGTTCATGGCTTGTTAATTACAGCTTGCAATAACATCGACTGCACTCTCAAAATTTCATGCATCATATTACCCATTATGTTCGTAAAATTATTTATAGTTTGCACTAACGTTTTCATAGTTTTTTCTAGTCGATTTAAATTAGAAACGGCAGTTTCAATGTTATTGGGAAAAACACCTTGCATTGGCATATGGTTTAATTTTAGGACGTTAGCGTAGGAGATTCTGTTAGTACCAGGCTGCAGTACCTGAATGGTATTAATGTTTTCTTGGCTTGTTACCTGAATTTGAGTGGGATTAGGTTTCGGTCCCACCGAACGCTTGACGATGGAGTATACTGGACATCCTCTATAGTTGGCAGTGTGATAACCGCCACAGTTGCTACATTTTTTTACGTTGAGATCGCTTTTAGACTTATCGCAATGAACTGTGCAATGTAATTCTCAACATACTACGCAAACAGAGGGTAAATGGCAGTATGCTTTAGTATTACCAAATTCTTGGCAGTTTAAACATTGAACGGGACCATTTCTTCTGTGCGGCTCCTCTATTGTGATTCGTCTGTACAGAATGTATTTTAAATTGTAAATGGATGTGTTTCCTTTTTTTTAAGCTTTATATCGCCTGGTTCTAATTCTACTCGAAATAGTGGTTGGGGATTTTTCTCCTTGTCTTTAATATTCACCCCATTTTTTATTTTGCAACCCTTCTCTTCTAGAGATGTTTAAATTTCATCTGGTTCCACGCAAGAGGCAATGCCTTTTATCACTACCTGAAGGCATTAGTGCTCTTCAGTTGGTATGTATAAAAGCCTTTTTTAAGTACTTCAAATCTATTAATTATTTTACGAAAATCATTTTCACCGAGATCCAACTCTTGATTTACTCATTTGAGTTTTGCTCCCTAAGATATATCGTGGGTGGCTTAGACGATTTCATGACGCTTGGTGCTTCAGAGGATTCATCCTCCAGAATCGCAAAACGATCTTGTGAATTTAGTCTATTAAAAGATGGAACTTTTGAGGCCGATGCAACAGCTGAAGAGGTAGGGCTGCGACCCCGTTAAAGCACTGTTATATACCTGTCCATACCAACTTGTACTTGAGGCTTTTGACAACTTTTCACTTGTGAGTTTTCCATTGCGTCAGTGTTTGAGTTCATGGTATCATTTCCCACTAAGATTGTTTTTGCCGCTGCGGTAATACTTGCAGGCGTATTGTTTTCTTTTGATTTATTTATTTCAACATTATTAGCTTCCACTGTCACATAAATATCTCTTTCATTTAGCCCTACCGTTTTTTCACCGTTTTTACTCATACTAAAAGTTATTTTTGTTGCTTTTCACCGTTTGCTGTGCTCTTCATGTTTTTATTATATATTACAATAACACTGTATGTATACATATGTATGTATGTTTATTCATACATAAATATATATTTTTTTCTTTTATTTCGCTTTCTTGATAATTGTTCATTGTTATTTATTTATTGCATTCATTCGCTTCTAACGGGAATTATATTTTATATTATATTTACATATGTATATTGCAAAATGAAATTTAATAATTTAAGTCGTATGAAGAAAACACGTCTATTCACAACAAAGCACATTTTGCAACTTCACAACAAAGCACACTTTGCAACATTTATAAATGCAGCAAATTTTTTTACAATAAACGCCAAACTAAATAAATGCGCTATTTTAGTATGAACATTTTTACGAAAGGAATTGGACGTTTATCGTTTATTAAATAATCTTATACACAAACACACCTAAATAGGGACTTAAACATGTTCAAAAGAACGTGTAACACAATATATACAGAATATATCATTATGTTATTTAGTTGTTAGATATTTTAATCAGCTGCAATTCTAAAAAAAAAAATTTTATATTAAAAAAATAGAATTTTCTAAGAAATTAGAGGTCACTAAATCATCTAAGCCAACTCTAAGGACCTAATATAGAGTTTGATCTCCTTGATAAACAAAACAACAAGTCAAGTCAACCATTTAATGGTTTTGCAAAATTGTCACCAAATTTTAAAAAGTATATATAACGGGTGACTCATTATGAGGTTTGATTTTCAATATGCTTTTTTGCAGATCACGCGTGACTCATACAAAAATGTTTTGTCATTTAAGTGGTTAAGGTGAAGTTTAAGTGATGGAGCACATTTCTAGCTCAAGAAATACGTAAATAAAAAATAGCCGTATTTGGGCTAGTGAGCAACCCAAAGAGTACCAAGAGCTACAATTACATCCATTAAAAACAAAGGAATGGTGTGGTTTATGGGCTGGTGGAATGATTGGTCCATATTTCTTCAAAAATGAGGAAACTCAGAATGTTACCGTCAATGGTAACCGCTATCGCACCCTGTTAACGGACTATGTACTTCCTGAAGTTTAATCGCATGGTCTCGGTGAGCTCTGGTTTCAACAAGACGGCGCTACAAGTCAATCAGCGCTTAAAACAATCCCCTTGTTGAGAAATCATTTTGGTGAGCACTTATTTTCATGTTTTGCTACAATAAATTGGCCACTAAGATCGTTCGATATCATACGCGTGGACTATTTTCTCTAAGGATATTTAAAATCTGGGGGGTTACCGCGTATTTCGATTCGAAAGAAATAATTTACGAGTTCGAACAATTTGTACTGTGTATTACGATTTTCGTACAATTTGTTTCGAATGAACGGAAATTTTTTATACACTTTCGAAAACAAAAAATTCCTTTCGAAACGGCAACTCTCTATTACGAACAATAAAAATCCCTTTCGAAAGTGCAACTCTGTATTACGAAAACACGAGTCTGTTATGCCAAAAGCGTTAGGAAATTGTTCGAAAGCTATTTGATTAGTGACAAAGTGAAAGAAAAATAAAAAATGTAAGTATTTAAATGTTTCATGATAAATAAAAGTGTAAAACAATCGAATTTAACCTTATAATGTTAGATTTGATACAAAAAATGTTTACTGTTAATGTTGAAAATTTTTTAATATTTGTGGTCTTGAAATTTTCAAGGAATACTTCAAAAAAAATTACATATACAAATAAAAAGCAATATGGGGAAATGGTTGACTTCATGACTAAGCATCCGGACTTGGCAAAAGGACATCTTAATGTTCCAGATGCTAAAAATAAATCTAGTATTATGTGGCAAAAATTGTGCTCGAACTTGAATGCATTTGGACCACCCGTGCGTGATGTTAAAGGCTGGAAAAAGGTATTTTTTTTTAATAAGGCTATTTTAAATAATCCATTTGTTAACATCATTTAGGTTTAGGCAGACAACAAAAATCACGTAAAGTCTAAATGCCGTCGAAACCGCAGCAGTATTTCTGGAACAGGAGGTGGGCCAAGCAAATACTGTTCCCTTACAGCATTGGAACAGCAAACGTCTGATCTCCTTTCGATTGAGGAGGCCGTTAGTGGAATGACTGGTACCTTGGAGTTTGATGCAAAAACTTATTTTAACACCGCATCATCATCAAATAAAAATCCAATTGATAAAATCATAATTGATGATGAAAACGTTGAGGATATTGGTTCAGACTTCTCCGTGCCAGATGATACTATTCAAAAGTCTACTCCACATCGTCCAGTACGAAGAACGTTGGATAAAGATGCCCTTATGGAAAAACAGGTTGAAAACCAAATATCTTACCAACAGAATTCATCAAGAATTTTAAAGGAAATGTGTCAGAATTTAGAAGGCATTCAAAAATATGTAAGGAGAAGTTCTGACACTGAGGAACGCCTTTATAAACTGAATTTAAAAAAGTATGAGCTTAAAAAAGAAAAAATGGAGCTATCAAAACAACAGTTATTACTAGAAAGGGAAAAATTCGAGTTTAAAAAAAGAAATGAAGTAGAAAAATCCAAACGAAAACTGCAACAACTAGAAATGAAGAAAAGTATTTTAGATATTGAGTTAGAAAAACGTGGTATTTAAAAGAAAAATTTTATCTTTATTTAAATTTTTTTTATTGCATTAATTGTCTTTTGTTTTTTTTTTTTTATTATTTTTTATCTTTTGAAAACTCTTATAATATTTGAGGAGCTAGCGAACAAAGCTATACATGTTCTCAGTACATAATTTTTTTTGGCTCTCTAAAGTAAAAAAAAAATATTTCGTGACTTCGTAGATGTGTACTTAGAGAGCCAAAAAAAAATATTTACTGAGGACATGTATAGTTTTGTTGGCGAGCTCCTGGTTTTATTTCTGCAAATGAATTCGAAAATATGAACGCACATATCGCTACTTTAATTAGCAAAAGGCGTATCTAACATGAAATTTTTTTAAGTTTGGCACATAAAACTTGATAAAAAAGAATATATAAAATTTTTTTATAGTTTAAGAACTATAGGAAATGACCTTTCTTAAAAAAAAAAACCTAACAAATTTATGTTATATACGCCTTTTGTAAATTAAAGCGACAATATATATAAAATGTAAATATTAATTTAAGTATGTATGTATGTATCTTCATTTGTATTTATTACGCTATATAACATTTCAGTTCTAATACTTTATTTTACTTTGTGCCTTCTTTTATTCTAAATACATATAAATTGAAATTCTTTTGTTTTCTGTAAATAAATATCATATTCATACTTTTTAATTAGTTTCTTCTTAAATTGTTTTTAATTTCATCTCTGATAGTTTTTGCTATATCACTTAAATTACTATTTCCAGTTTCAGCAGTAAAGCTTGAAGCAGAAAGAGACACATCGTCATCTGTATTATCTACAGGAAATTGTTCAACATTATACTCCAAACAAATGTTGTGTAATGCACAGCAGACATTCAGAATTTGGGCAGCTTTTTCTGGAGCATAGTGTAATTCCCTCGCAGCTAAGAGGCAACGAAATCTGGCTTTCATGAGTCCAAAAGTCCTTTCTACAACAGAGCGTGCTTTCGAATGTTGTTCATTAAAAAATGATTCTGCTGAGTTTTCACCAGCATTTCAGTATGGAGTAAGAATCCAAGGCTCCAGGGGATAACCAGAATCACCTATGTAAATAATTTAAAATATCAATATTTTCTATTAACTTCTAGTTATGACAATAAGAAATGTATGTATGTAATTACCAAGTATTCTAGTTGATCTGTTTCCATTTTCAAACCATTCTTTTAAATACTGCCTTTCGCTTGATAAGCTCCACACATGTGAGTCGTGGCTAGCACCACCAAAGCGTCCATTCACAGCCCTAATAAACATTTCGTGATCGCATATCTAAATAAAAACATAGAAACTTCACATGCATTCATTAATAGATAGTTAATTTATCTTACCGCCATTGCATTGATGCTGTGCTTTAATTTTCTATTAAAATACAAATGCTCGCTAGCACTTGGCCTTATTATTTGAATATGAGTGCCGTCTACTGCTCCAATCACACCCGGAATTCCACTTATATTATAAAAAGATCTTCTGGCCTCTTTCTGCTTTTCTTCCGTTGCTTTTAACACAATATGCTTAGGACAAAGAGATTTCTCAATAGCATGGCATACTTCAGACATGCAACTGGACATTGACTGCTGAGAAATTCCCAGGTGTCGATCTTGTCCAATTTGATGTTGGTACCCACCTTGTGCTAGAAATTTCAGAGTGGCTGCTAGTTTTAATATAGGTGCAATGGCAGTAGACCTTTGTGCAGTTTTTAATTCACCTTCTATACTATTAAGAACATACGTAAATGCATCCTTACTTAGTCTAAAGTTTTTTACAAAACTAAACGTACAAATTATTAATATAATTTTTAAAGTAAAAATTTTGTTTTCTTACCTTTTATCATTAAGATTCATAATATTTGATGAATCCCTTACTATTTTTCTTTGGACTCTTTCTGGAATGGTATCATCGTTTTCATTGTCATCAAACCACAGGAAAATACAATCCATTTTAATTCAAATTATAATATTTTAAACACTTTGAATAATATTTAATATTTCTTTTGTTTTGGGATATTTTCATCCATTTTTGTATTTTAGTAACAGTGCTACCAACTTTTTATCAAATTTCCCATTTGTTTATAAATACAACTCTGTCATCGTTTCGAACGAGTTACGCAGTACGGTTCAACTTTCGAATCGGAAATTGCTTTCGAAAAATTTTTCCTTTAGAATCGAAATACGCGGTAGCCCCCCTGAGGTCTTCAGGATTAAGTGAGCTATGATTGACGCTTTGGAAGCCAACAGTACTCGTGCTATTCGCGAGATACCAGTCGCAATGCTCGAACGAGTCGCCCAAAATTGGACCTTCCGAATGGACCAACTCAGATGTATGTAGTCTAAAGACGTGCACGGATATATCTGTTTGTACAAGTTTCTGTGTGTTTACTAAAGTGAGTGTGTATGTGATGATTTGTCGATTGTTTCTGATATAAGTTGATATGGATATTTTTTGTAACATAGTGGATATGAGTTGATAAAAAGAGAATGAGAGTAACATATCTGTTTATATCTGTTTTACAAAAGCAGATACTAGTTGATACTGATCGAATACAATGAGTTACTCATTGTACGATGCCGTTTTTTTCAATTGTCTTTCAACGAAAATATTTTGTTTTTGTAACAATTTCTTTGATGCCCTTAAAAGGATCGGGTCTTTTCGTTCAAGAGACATGTAGAAAAAAATTATTGAAAAAAAATTACCAAAATAAAAACCACATGTATTTTGTTTTTGTAACAAATTCTTTGATGCCCTTAAAAGGATGGGGTCTTTTCGTTCAAGAGACATGTAGACAAAAATTATTGAAAACAAATTAGCAAAAAAAAACCACAAGTATTTTGTTTTTGTAACAAATTCTTCGATGCTCTTAAAAGGATGGAGACTATAGATTTATAAAGATGTTGCACTTAGTACATTTGGAATTGACAAAAATGTTGTGCTTCTTACGGATGAGGGGGGGAAGTAACAAGGAAAGCAAAAACTTCGTGCTCACATTCAGAAAACTGAAGAGAGCAAAAAACCACATGCATTAATCCATGCATACACATGTTTTTTGTTTTTGTCAACCAACGTGTGTGTGCGTATGTTTTTTTTCGTTAAAACCGGTTTTCGAGCTAACATTCAGAAAACTGAAGAGAGCAAAAAACCACATACATGCATAAATACATACATACATACACATGTTTTCTGTTTTTGCAAACCAACGTGTGTGTGTATGTTTTTTTGGTTAAAACCGGTTTTCGGTATTTTTATTTTTTAAGTGATTTTGTTTTGCTTTCAAGCCATTTATGTGCAAATAACCTACGTAAGAACAAATGCGACCGATTGTTTAATTGGTAGGGTAAGAATATGTGTTTTATTGTTGTAAAAATGAAATTATAACGATTCGAGCCGAATTATTATTAAAATTTTTAGACAATTCAACTATGTATGTACTTATAATATGTGTATGTATGTATCAAACGAATTTATTATAAAACAAGTGTGTTTTCTTAGGACGTGTGTGAGGCGATAGAAAAGAGCGAATGCAAGTAAAATGTTGACCCTTCTGAAATTAATGAAATTTCAATAGCCCTGGGGGCTAGTAGAATTTTTAAAACAACCAACAAAATTTCTGACAAGCAGCAAATCGCAAATTGTAATTGAAAAAGTCAAATAAAAACGTTTAAAAAATTTTGTGAATTCAAAACAAACATATAAAATAAAATGCATAGAGCCACCTGCAAAAAATTGTATTTTCCTATTTTGTTCATTATTTTATACAGTACTTTTCGTTTATAGTCATTTCCATTGTTAGTCACATTAGCGATATAGGTAGTCCATTTAATCTTTATTTCTGCCGCTATACAAAAGATTAATAGAAAGTATTTACGTTATACCTAGTCCATTTAGCGATATAAGCACATTTAAAAAAGTAAAGCAAATTATTAACGTTTTAGTCACATAAGCCTAAGTTTTTTGTTTGTTTCCAAAGTTACAAACCATATCAAAGAATCAAGAAATTAATCGTATACTTTTTCTTATCAACTCTCCAATCGAAAAAAATTAGTTTTTGTGTTTGGTAACAGTGATGAAATATCTTATTATTGTTTTAACTTTTTTAAAACAGTTTGCAACTCTGTTGCAAGGCTATAATCCCGCTGTCAGTGTATTTAATATGATTTTTTATTGTATAAATTCATATTAAATTTGCCAAAAATCTGCAAAAAATTTTCAATATTTAGCATTATTCCAGTATTGTGTTTTTATTATAGTTTTTTGAACGATTTAAAATAAATCGGGCATGCTCTGATAATCGCAAAACGCTTAACATTCTTACTTGAAATCTTATAGTATGTGTTCTGTAAATCGCAATAGTACGAAGTTTGGCGAATTAAAATTACAAAAGTATGCTGAAGGAAACTAGAATTTTTGTAAGAAACTATGGCAGATATCAAGCATAACGCAAGAGTTTCCGAACACTGTAAAATAAATCTGGTGTTTTGCTTTTTTAAATCTTGCGAATATCATAACAAGGCTGAATATCTTAAAACTTAGAACTTGAGAGATCAGTGAATTGAATTTTGCAAAAATATTAATTTTAAGAATTTTTTAAAATTCCATTTAATACCTATACAATCAAACGCGATTAAATTTTTAGAATTTATTTTCCAAAATAAATTAAAAATTGATTTGTTTTCTTGTACAGATCCGAAGTTTGATAACTTTTGGCAAGGAAAATGTCTGAAAATCAAATAAAGCTTAAGCTTTATTCCAAGTTTCTAAAGCAACCATTTGTTTAATGTAATTATCTGGCAATATTATCAATTTTTTATCTAAAACATTCTCATTCGTATTGCGATTTTAAAATTTGTTAGAAATTTAAAGAAAAAACTATAGCCTTGCTCATAATTTTATATTTACAATCATAAAATCTAAGGTGTTTCTTTTAGGAATTTTGATAAATTAACTTGTAAGTACTACAATACATACATAGCTATGTATTAGTATAATTAAAATGGGAAATAGCTTAGAAACAAAAGAAAAGTTTTAGGCACCATATCGGTGTAGCCACCATTTTTTTAATATATAAGTTTGGCAACATGTTGTTATTTCTAAATGGATTAACATAGGTATGTTATTTAATTGCAGTTTATTTCGTTGACTCGTCTATAAATGTGGTATACTACCGTAGTCCCATATTTTGAATATATCCTTATTTATCTAGGTATACGATGAAAATGCATTCTTTATTTCGTTAAAACATATCATTTCACGGTGGCATGTCATAACGTCCAGTGTCATAACGTCCATCGAAGAAATGTCATAGCGTCCGCGGACGTTATGACACTTTGCAAGGTGTCATAATGTCCACAACAAGCAAGAATGTAAACAAATTTGGGATCATAGCCGGCCTTCGGCCGGTCGCAAGGATTTTCTTCTCTATGGTATAACAAATACCGCCTTCGCTAACTAAAGCTTCTCTGCACAGCCGGCCTTCGGCCGGGCGCAAGGATTTTCTCCTCTATGGTATAACAAACACCGGCTTCGCTAAGTAAAGCTTCTAAAATCTGCCTTGTTTCCGAACGAAAGCCGACTATGCAGAGAAGCTTTAGTTAGCGAAGCCGGTATTTGTTATACCATAGAGAAAAAAATCCTTGCGCCCGGCCGAAGGCCGGCTGTGCAGAGAATCTTTAGTTAGCGAAGCCGGTATTTGTTATACTATAGAAAAGGAAATCCTTGCGCCCAAAAGTGATTTCGTTATATATTTAATATTTACTCCCAGAGAAAAAGCAGGAAAACCATTTTTAAAAAATTTTTTACCATATTATGTTTCATCTAAAAAAATCATTGTCACCGACAACCATATTATGGTTAAACTAGTTTCTTTAAAAATAGTTTTGTTGGTTGGGACCATAACGAAACATGTTTATCTCTGCGTGTATGCAGATAATTTTTTTGTATTTAACTTATTTAGTAATAATGGACCTAATGACACTTTTGAAAGTGTCATAATGTCCATTTCCAAAGTGTCATAGTGTCCGCGGACGTTATGACACTTTTGAAAGTGTCATAATGTCCATGGACACTATGACACTTTTTGGGGTGTCATAACGTCCATGGACACTATGACACTGGACGTTATGACATGCCACCTCATTTCACACAGCAGAAACAAGACTTTTTTCCCCACATGGAAATACTTTGTTACCATAGTACTTTGCTACCGTTTCACACACGCCCTAACTATTTACCACGAGTCTTTAGGTAATAATTTTACTTATAGGCTCTTTACAAGTTTAATGGTTACAAATTTTAACTTTTTTAATATGTAATCGATGATTTGAAGGTATTGAAATGTTTCCCATGTGTATTGCTTCCGTCATAATATAAGGCAGGACAAGTAAATTTAACATCTCCATCCTGTCTTTATAACATACGTTATTCTCCTCAAACCAAAAACAATAAATAAATAAATACATTTTTCATTTTCATTGCTTTATTTTGTAAAAATATTTTTGCAGACCTTTATAAGAATTTTACAAACTTCTTAAAGGTAGACTTCCAAAGCCTGACTATTTTTCATAATTTGTAATAATTATTTGTTGTAATAATCAACAAAATTGTATTTTTCATCGGAAACAATTTAATAATTTGTCATATAATACAATTTTAATAAAAAATCATTGAAAATCAAGTTTTCATACATTTTTAAACAAAAAATAAATAAAATTTCAAGAAATTACGTGCACACACATCAAACTGGCTTCAAATTTTTATGAAAATCAAAAGCATTTTGATTATGTCGCTTTAGTAAACATAAAATATCTTTTATAAATAAGCAATTAATTTTTTTAGAAAAAATATTTTTTATATTCCTACAATTGTTTAAATTTAGACAATAACAGCATTTGAACTTCGGCTCAAATCGATATAGCTTCATCTGTACAACAATAAAACACATATTATTGCCCTACAATTAAAAATCGGTCACATTTGCTTTTACATAGGTTTTTTGCACATAAATGGCATGCAAACAAAACTTCTTCTATTACTTAAATGTGTTTTCAACGAGAAAAACAAGACTTCTTTTAGTTTTTTTATATTTTTTCATTGCCATGTACATATATACGAGTACATACACACACGTATGCGCGCACATATACGCTGATAGATGAGAATAAAAAGTTCTCTGAGAGTAAAAACAAAGACTATAATTTACTCTCACAAGTGGATTTAGCGGCTAAATCCACCAGAAAAATTAATATATACAGAAAAATGTATGAACTTTGTATGGCAATGCAATATCTTTATAAATCTATAGCAGTGATGCTCATTCAGGCAAACAATTGTTTAGAAGCCCCACCCCTTTGTTTTTTACGCTCATTATTTTTGTCGTACGTGTGAGAGCAACAAGCGCACATGTACGATAGATGCATTGATATTTGTTCAAATACAGTGTGTAAAATAAATAATAATGAAATTAATATAGTTGTTCGTCAGACAGCGACGAATGCACATGCGCGGAGGCTACGCTAGTTTGTTGCTAAAAAATATTAAAATGCAAAACTATTTTATGATTAAAAATGCCTTTGGTAATGCCCAATGTCTTTTATGTTATCAAACATTTAAAGGACATTGGGAAAATGTTATTAAGATGCATTATGATTCTTTTCATAGCGATATGACTGGATATACCGATGAGGAAAAAAACCTTTTTATTAGAAATAAAAAGATTTTTTTGGAAAAATTGAAGGAATGGCTATCAGGGGAAGAAAATATTGAAAATAAATCAGATTTAATTTAAAAAAAAACCATTTCAGACGTAGTCGCCTTAAATATTGTCAGGCAGGGCAGTCCGTTTATCGATGGAGTTTTTATTAAACAGTTGTTTAGTAAAATTCTTCATATGCTAAATTATAACTTTAATTTAATATAATCTGTGCCCTTGTCCCGCAGTTCTATTGCGCGTAGCGCTGCGCAGTTAGGAACATCGGTAGAGTTGGCAATTAAGGAAAAATTAAGAAATTGTGTATTTTTTTCCTTTTGCTTAGATGAAAGTACTGACATGAAATGGCTTTTTTTAAAATAAAATCTGATTTTATTTCAATATTTTCTTCCCCTGATAGCCATTCCTTAAATTAAAAAAAAAATTTTTATTTCTAATAAAAAGTTTTTTTCCTCATCGGTAACCTAGTCATATAGCTATGAAAAGAATCATAATTTTCTTAATTAATCCCTAATCACCAACTCTACAGAAACCCCTAAACAACGGAAGTTAATCACATACACTTAATTCAGTGTGAACTGCATTATTATAAATTTTATATAACCAAAAAAAAATCTTGTGATATAATATTAATAAAAATTGTGCGTTTAGTTTTGCGTGTCACTGTACTTAAAAAATTCTCTCAGAATACATATGCAAAACATTTTTGAACACCAGTGATCTATAGTCTTTGGTGAAGCGTTGCGATCAGGCCTGCCATATTTACCGATTTATCGGTGTTTTGCCGATTTTTTTCTCTAAATTATCAAAGTGCCTATTTACCGATTTTTTGATAAAAACTTAAAACACGGTAGCTTTTGGTTTGTGTTATATACATTTTTAGTTTTGGGTAACTTTTAACGTTACAAAGAGACAACTGTTATTAATTCAGCGCTTATACTTAAGGAAAATGGGTAAGATTTATTCCATATATGTACATATGTATGTAGTGTTTGTCTAACCCATCACACACACACATTATGAAAAATATTCAACTAGCTATAAAGAATAAAAGCATTAACTCCAAATGAAAGAAAAAAACTTAACGATTTTTTGACCAAAGCTAAAAGAAGAGAAAATTTATTTTTCTAAAGGAAAAAGGGGTTATTACTTACAAAAGAGTAAAGTTAAGCTTAATTTATATTCACTGTCAATGTAAATATTTAATTTTATAGAATTATATGCTATTGAGGATAAGGCTTCTACCTCCGGTAGCCAATTTAATTTAAGAAAGTAAAGTAAATATTAAAGTTTTTTTGCATAAAGAAAATCAGATTTAAAATGCGAGAATTCTTCCACCTTAAAATTAAATTTCGATATCCACTGAAAAATTAATCTTTGCAAGGAATTATTTTTTTAAAGATTATTTCAAATTTAATAATTCGATTTTTATGCTTATATTTAAAGTTATTTAATAAAAGTGTCAAACTCATATATGTATAATAATAAAAAAATTAAAACAAAAACTTTTTATATCCATAAAAACAATTAACCAGGAACGGTGGCAGTTATAACTGGTATCAAAAAAGTTCTTTAATAACAGTTATTTCAAGGATCGTAACAGTTATAAAATAAGCGACAAAAAAAATCATAGAAAAAATGTCTGTCTATGTAAACGTTGTACGTAAAGTTCAGGTCGCAGTCTTGAAAATAAATTGCTGAAATTTGGTACAAAGGTTCTAATTGTCCTAAGGAACAAGCATATTGTCAATGGTGAGAACTTTGACATGAATCTTAACTTCATAAAATAATGGCGTGGTCCATGATTGCCCATGGGTCCCTAAGCTACACTCTTGAAAGGTGTGGAGCATCGTAGGGTCGGGCATGCAGACTACTTTCTTATTTGTTTGTAATGGATAATTGCAACCAAAAAAATAAATTATTTGTTTATAATGGAAAAATAAATGCTTTTTTATAATACATATTTCTAACCGAAAATTTTTTGGTTGAAAAAATGGTTATCAATAACAAAAAAAAAAATTGTTACTTTAATTGGCTACGATAACTCAAATAAAATATATGTAGCGATAATGGTTAAAAATTCCCAACTGGAAATAAAGGAATTTTTTCATAGCCTTTCAAAAAAATAATAATTATTATTATTTTCAGTCCCGGAGTTATTTTGTGAATTAAAAACAAAAAAGTCCTTTTTAAACAGTTATCTCTTTAACGTAAATATAAAAGGTCAAATTAAACTCTTAAAAAGGGAGTTCGATTTAGCCGTCATAAATTAAAACTCAGTTGAGGAATAAAAGATCGACACTCAAAGCTTGCCGCTGGTCAGATCTTTACAATTTGTATAGCAGTATTATTTAATCAGCTTGTGCTGCAATTAAATTGTCATTAAAAAAAGAAGAAAAACAAAATGAGTGTTATTATCAGTGTTGCCAGTGAAATTTCGAGAAAGATACATTTTAGTTTCCAAAGAGATACGCTTTTTTTCCAAAATGATACATATTGGAAAACATTTGAAAATCCATTTTTAACGTTTAACATTTATTAACTTAACATTTTTTTTAAATAGTTAATGAATATTATAAAGAAAATGATATCATATAAATTAATTTTTATATTTATTTAAGTCATAACTATTAGGTATGTAAATTTAAAAATACAGTAAGAAAACTTTAAAATTCATTATATGTCACTATCTTTGGATGTTATCAAAACAAATTCATTTTTGTAAAAATTAATATACGAGTTAAGGCGTATATACTAAGGCGATCAAAAAGATCATATAAAGTTTTCTTCTAAAATTTCATCTTAACACACATACACAAGAATAAGCAAGCTACAGAAGAACTTAGAAAACCTAACAACAAAATACATGTTATTTTTGTACTTAGTTGTCACTGTTTTTTTTAGTATTCATAACGAAATGATAACTTAAATAAACTTTGTCAGAGTAGAAAAGTTTAAAATTTGATTTCTGTACATTTTGCGCACAGATTCAAAAGATACGAAAAATATCAGGATTATACATAGTACCTGAAGTCATCAAAAGATACGAAAATTTTTTCTTTCGTATCCTAATGGCATCACTGGTTATTAAAGACGTAAAAATATTAATCCTTAAAAGAGTTTTATTTGTTGACAGCCAAGTGAGTTTTATTTTAGGCTGGAAGCTCCTCAAGCTTTATTTTTTTAGAGAGAAAACTCTACTTTTATTGTTTAATCCGAACTTTTATATTTTCGTTGAAAAATTAGTCTTAACTGTGGAGTTAGAGATGGTTTTTTCTAGATCACCATAGATTCTGAAAGAGCACTTTAATACGAATCTATTGTTATATGACAGTATGTCTCCGTTGGCTCTAATATGGAAAATTCATATAAATTTTTAATTTACTAATATTTATTTATAAAACGTTTATTTGTATTGATTTTTATGTTAAAAGCATTAGGTAATGGTAAATTGTTGCTTTGTTATTTTTTGTCATTAAAATATGTTTTATTGTGTTTAAAAAAGGTATTTTTAATATGCCGATTTTTTGAAATTAAATTTCCGATTTGTTTTTGATGATATGCAGATTTCTTACCAAAACCATCTGGCACCCCTGGTTGAGATCGTATATAAATTTTTATAAGCTCTGTTATTTGCATCAACTCTCCAACAATATTTGAAAATACAACAGATAACCACAGATATTGTTAAAATACCATGGTGACAACAGATATTTGTGAGCAAAAAAAAAAAAAGGTTATGATATACTCAATCCAATACCATAAGCAACTGTTTTGGTTTTTAGGATATGGTGAGTGGACAAAAGCAAAACCATACAATATCAGTTACACTCATTCTCTCATTGATATCAATAGTAACAGGTACATATCTGGTGTATCTGTTTTGACAATACTTTATGGCTAATATTTACGTGGTATCATTTTCAAACAGTAAATGCCATAAATTGTTCTTTTAACTGATAATAAAAATTTAGGTAAGTTTATCTGTTTTATTTTGCATTATAAATCAAACCTCAAGATGAATCACCCGATACTTATCAACTGAAGAATAGCTAAGGTCGTTTGGTAGAAATTAAAGGCATTGACTCATACATGGACCCAGATAGAATAAAATCATTCACAATAAAAAATGTAAATCATACTAAAAATAGAGAAAACATTCTACAACCGCTATTTCTAGTGGTGTAAGGACCCATCCACATAACCCTCAAGAAAAATGAAACGCACCCCATTTATAATTTAAGATATATCCAACACAGAAAAATAAAAATAGAGCAGCCGCACAAAGGAAATGGTCCCATTAAATGCTTAAATTGCCCAGAATTTGGCCACACTAATATGAACCGGTAATAACAACCCGTATGCTTCGTCTGTGGAAAACTACAAACTGCTAACTAAAGAGAATGCCCTGTATATTTCATCGTCATCGGTCGGACATAAATCTAGTTCCCCTCAAATGCACGCAACAAATCCACCTACATCAATTCCAGTACCGCAGCCTAGTAATTACAGTGTCTCTTGCAAGTTGTTTTACCAAATAGTGCCTTAAATCCAACTTTGAGCTCTGTAGCCCGTTTCTGTATTTCTCGCATCGTAAAATTTCCCGCATAAAACAAGTGAATTATAACAAAAACAGTGCAATATGAAACAAAAAATGGTTTTTCTCACATAAGTGTTTCTGTATATTTACTTTGGGAGAATTATCTGTCATTTAAATAATTTTCCAGCATTTATTGGAAGGATGTGAGAAAAAGTGTATCTGTATTAATATTTTGCTAAAAGTTTCTCACAAGAACTGTCAAAATAAGTTACATTTAAAATTGATGCGAGAAAAATAAAATTTTAATAAATGGAGCACAAATTATGTACATATGTATGTACGCAAGTATGTGTATTATTATTTTTTTTATTTGAAGGGAAAGAATTTTAATGATGAAAATACATAAAACACAATTGTTAAATTTTTTTATTTTAATTTTTTTAAAATAAATCTTCATTGCTTTCGTTTTATGCAGGGCTGCCAGATAAATTTTTGAAAAAATCGTTAATTTCTTAAGAAAGAATAAAAAAAAATCGGCTAATTTGTTTAAAAAAATCGGAAAATTTAAAATTAATTTTGACAAATTTTTTTCGATTTTTATTAAAACATAATCAAAAAAATTGGTAAAGTTCATGGGTAAAATACATATTTTATACATACTTAAACTTGAGGTCTATTTAAATAAAATTATTTATTTTATTTTTCTCTTTAATCCGATAACAATTTAAAATTTCAGACTGTTTTTTTTCCTGAAAATATCGCTTAAAGGCGTAACAAAATATCATATTGAACTTGCCAAAAAAAGGCCAAAATTTCCTATAGTGCATTGATTAAAAATGGTGTAATAGTTGAATGTATTGATCACATAAGCAAATGTATTAAATAATCTAAGGAAATAAAAATTTAGCAGTTTTCCTTCGAAATTTTAATTTTGCCCATATATTTTTAAGCTGCCATGTTTTTAAAGATATCGTTTTTCTGTGGTGCAAAATATATAATCATACTAAACTAATTAAAGTTATTTTATTTCGAAGAATGAATAATATCTTCAGCAGAAAAAATCAGCAAATCGGCACTTTGCCAATTTTGGAAAAAAAAATCGTCAAAATGACGATAAATCGACTAATCTGGCAGCCCTATTTTTATTATATATATTTCTTTCGTTGACGTTTCGCTTGCATTTGACATTTAATTACTGGAAGTATTCCAGTTGAAACAGAATCTGTGTTGTCTGTTCTCGCAATCAAATACAGAAACACTTTTTTCTCACAAATCGAGAAACGATGGAATTTTTTGTTTCACACTTAATGTGAGAAATTTTGCAATGCGAGAAATACAGAAACGAGCTACTTAGCCCGTTTCTGTATTTCTCGCCTCTTTAAATTTCCCGCATGAAACAAGTGAATTATGACAAAAACAGTGCAATATGAAACAAAATATGGTTTTTCTCACATAAGTGTTTCTGTATCTTTACTTTGGGAGAATTATCTGTCATTTAAATAATTTTTCAGCAATTATTGGAAGGATGTGAGAAAAAGTGTTTCTGTATCAATATTTTGCCAAAAGTTTCTCACAAGAACTGTCAAAATAAGCAACATTTGAAATTGATGCGAGAAAAATAAAATTTCAAAAAATGGAGAACAAATTATGTACGTATGCCAGGGGTGGCAGCGTCATGCACAATTGTGTCAGCAAAACTCACATGTACGCTTACGCTCTTTTATTTTGCGAGCGTAAAATATAATTTTTTACTGCAAAACACTCTCATTCAGCGGGAAATATCGAAATATCGCACGGCCTGTTTTGAGGCCTCTAAACAGAAATAATATATTTATTATTTATTATCTTTGTTTATGTTTTGTTTTATTTCTGTTTTTGACATTGTACAATGATTGACAAATAATATCTACATTGTTTTGCATTTAAGCTAACGATATGTGTTTTGTTTGTTGCCTTTTAAAGGGTCCCTTTTTCTTTCGTTAAAAAGACGTACCTAAATGCAGAAATTATTAAGAAAAAAATAGCCACAAGAATTTTTTGGTATTTTGTGCTTGTAAAAATATTTTTCTTTCTGTACCAATCGCGTCAATGGGTTTTTTTTTCCTTTGAAAACACTTTTCTCAAGTAAGTAAAAATATTTAAAAAAGTCTTGTTTTCCTACAATTTATGTGCAAACCTATACACATAAAAGCAAATGTGACAGCAGGTAAAATTTTTGGGTAAGAAGATGTGTATTATTAATGTATTAGTGAAACTTTATTGTTTAACGTCCACAAACCTAAAAAATGTTTTGTTGTTTCGAAACTGCAATTTAAATTTAGAAGATATTATTGGTAAATAAAAGTATATTTTTATAGGCTAGTAAAATCTTCTCTTTTTATAATGGTGGTTAATAATTATAGAATATTTTTAAACTTAATGTGGTTATTATTTGCATTAGCATGTGCAAATGAATTTTCATTGTTGGCATTTGCAAAGGTATGTTGAGCACCAAATTAAAAATATTAGAAAGAATTTAATAAGGTAGTAAAATGACTTCAAATATTGTCAAATGCTCAATTTTTCCAAAAAATAAGCAAAGTTTCTGCGAAATGCAGGTTCCAAATTAAATTTATTTAAATTATAACTGATTGTGTCTGTCCATAACTCAACATTTTTCGATAATTGTATTATTATTAATTGCTCTAAAGTCTTCATAGCAAAATATTTATGTTAATTAGGCCTCGTAATAGGCCTCGCAACCGCAGATTCCTCCCGCTGAGAATGAAAGAGACAAGAGTATTCGCACCAATACAATCATAATTGACACCACTGACGTATGCACTCAAGAATGTGTATTATTTTTTTTTTTATTTAAAGAGAAATGCTTTAAACACATTCGAGACAGCAGACTACCGACTTCAATATGTCAACAATAGAATACATGTGTGAATATGGAAATGATTATTTTAACGACGACACGGCTAAATGGCTGCAGGTTGTTGTCTATGCTAATTTTGTCGTTGTAGTCAAATTAAACTAATTTCTATTTTTGTACGCTACGACACAGAAAAAGTGCTGCTAATATAATCAAAAATTAGTGCTTATAATATATAATAATAATTTTTTGGTTAAACAGCAAAGAACCGGATTGAAACAAGAATAGAAGCGCGGCTCACCACCAAAACTATATTATTATTACTTTTTAGTATCCTTAAAAGAAGTTATATAGGAAGATGTTTGTCACGCCAACGCTCTTAGTTTTAGCAGTATGGGTATCATTGAAAAATTGAAAGTGCTTTTCACATGGTGTTTAAAGCACACCGATTTATTAACCCATTAAGAGCCCATTTCAAATGCTCATACTTCTTGACTGACTTTTTTACTAAATTTGCTTTATCTTTAAATTATGTCGATATAATAATAATTATTTAACAATATATACACATGTTACCAAAGTTATTAGGACTTCGATTAATAAAGTTTTTCTGTATTGCGGGTTTTCAGCCTTCCGGAACACTTTTCAAATATTTACATATTACTATATTTCAGTATGTAACAAGTGCATAAACTATTACCACTATATATTTTAACTCAAACTTATAAATAAATTGTAAAGTTTTCCAAAATAAAATTTTTTTAACCCTAATAACTTTAAAATTTTATATGATGGATTTTCTAAAAATATAGCCAATAAAAACTTGGTGTTCTCTTTAACATATTATATTTGAGGAAATATTATTATACATATCGACAAAATTTTAAGATAAATGCTCTTAAGG
The DNA here is from genome assembly GCA_943735925.1 of Pollenia amentaria. Taxonomy (NCBI): domain Eukaryota; kingdom Metazoa; phylum Arthropoda; class Insecta; order Diptera; family Polleniidae; genus Pollenia; species Pollenia amentaria. The sequence goes on along the minus strand of OX031008.1, from coordinate 64,202,121 downwards.
GGTTTTTAAATCGGTATATTTAATACATCATATGAAATGTGTTTCGAAAGACTTTATTATGATACCAATACTTTAAAGATTCAGATTATATTTTTCTTCCTATACTATTGATAAAGTGCTCTGAAACCTTTACGACCTATAATTCATAAACTTAGTGCGTTGAACCAAAAAATTACAGTAGAATCGCGATACAGTAATCTTGCGGTCAAGTTAACCAAATTTTAGCGCTTATGTGCCGCTCTAAATGTGAACTCTAAGTTAACTTTTCAGATCGTATTAGTAAAAGTACTGATTTGTACAAATGATAACAAATTAGATTAAATTTTAAGCTGAAAGTTGAGAGTTTAAACAAAATTGAGAAATATATTAAAGAAAAACTATCGGCGTTGTATTATTGTATATCTGAAGTTGCCATCTCTAAAATAAAAACGAAACGTCACAAAATTGTCGAGGCTTTGAAGAATACATAGGAAAAAGCATACAGGAAAACATTACACAGACCAAAATAGGCCGATCTTAAAGCAAGTTTGTACAAATGTTTTCTTGAAGCATCGAAAACGTAATTGCGCAATCACTGTTCTAATTTCAATATCAATAGCTTAGCGCGAGTTCGTGTAACTGCAACCTGATAAGATAAAAATGTCAGTAATGGATGGCTGGCAAATGTTTAGAAAATACCCAGAATTCGCTATCTGAAAATTTTTGAAGAACTAATTTTCTGACAAACGTCATATGTAGCACTCAATAAATAATACATGACTAATTGTATAATTATTAATTATAAATTGTAGCCGGTACAACTTACATCTAAGTTTCTTTTTTGTACAGATGAAAACTAAGTCATTGAAAAAAATATAGGTACATATGTTTATTATTGCATTTTTTTTACAATTTAGAAAAGTTAATAAATAAGACGAAAAAGCTAACAACCCTTAAGACATTTCAGTTTACTTTTTTGGGATTATACTGTATATTAGGATTTTTTTATTCAACCTGTCATGAAGATGATATTCTTTATGAGTTCCAAAATCAATAAAATTAAAATATTTTAAATGTTTTTTAATAAATTCATTTGTTTTTACGTTAAAAAATTTATCATAAATAAGTATTTATATTTTTGTAGGATTAAATTAAGTTTGTGTACGAGTCTGCAATTATGTATGTTGTTAAGTTTATAAAAATTAAAAATGATAGTGGCACCACTGAAATGTAAATACATAATAAAAAACACAGCTGTTTATATTTTTTTCAATTGTAGCTTTCGTCTTATTACGCGACTACAATTGCAACCTGCACCATTTGTAGTCGTGCCTTCGTGCTGCCTGCTGTCTCGAATGTGTTTAAAGCAAAAGAATTTAAATAATGAAAATAAATAAAACACAATTGTTATATTTTGTTATTTAAATTTTTTTTAAGCTCTTCATTGTTTTCGTTTTATGCTGGGCTGCCAGATAAATTTGTGAAAAAATCGTTAATTTCCAAAGAAAAAATAAAAAAAAAATCGTCTATTTTGTTTTAAAAAATCGGACAGTTTAAAATTAATTTTGACAAATTTTGTTTCATTTTTATTAAAACATAATAAAAAAAATAGTTAAAGTTCATGGGTAAAATACATATTTTATACATACATACATACATACTTAAGCTTGAGGTCTATTTAATAAAATTATTTATTTTTTTTTTCTTTAATCCGATAACAATTTAAAATTTCAGATTGTTTTTTTTTTCAGAAAAAATCACACAAAGGCGTGACAAAATATCATATTGAACTAAATCGAACACTTTTAGCCAAAAAAAGGCAAAAAAATTTCCTATAGCGCATTGGGGTAATAGTTTAATGTTTTGATCACATAAACAAATTTATAAAATAATCTAAGGATATAAAAATTAAACAATTTTTCTTCGAAATTTTGATTTTGCCGATAAATTTTTTAAGCTGCCTTGTTTTTAAAGATATCGTTTTTCTTTATATTAAACTCAAATACAGAAACACTTTTTTCTCACAAATCGAGAAACGATGGAATTTTTTGTTTCACACTTAATGTGAGAAATTTTGCGATGCGAGAAATACAGAAACGAGCTACTGGTTTTATTTTCGGCTTGAGGCCTGTTAAACTAAATAGAACAACAATAAAAAAATCTTTTTTTTGTTTATAATTTTTATCATTATTATTTATTTCCTCCAATATTTCGACCAACTTTGTCATCTCCTGGGAGATATGATTTAATATTTAATGCAGTTTTTTTTTTTTTTTTTTTTTTTTTTTTTTTTAATGTTTGTAGGTAATTCTCATTCCCTCTGTAGTCTTGTTTTATTTATTTATTTATTGTCTATGGATTAATCCTTACAGACATTTTAAAATTACACTTAAATAAAATAGACTATAACTTATATTTGATTACATTACACAAATTTAATCATCAATTAAGAAAAGCAATTATTAATATACTTATTGACTTTGGATCCAACGAATAAATAATAAATCTAAATAATTGATTGAAAGTGTTACACATTCTTCTTAGAGGGTCAGCATCACCATAATTAAAGAATTTAATGGATAATAGTATGAAATTTCGAGATGGTCGTTGAGGAATATTAAATGAAATCTCATTAATTAAATATCCAGCGCAGCTATCACCATTAATAATGTTCAGAATAAACGATACATTCAGCATTGTTCTACGACTTTTTAAAGTAGGGATCTTTATCAGAGCCAGTCGAGATGTGTATGAGGGCAAGGTTAGTGGGTTAAAGTGTAATTCGCGAAGACAGAAGAGCAGAAATTGTTTCTGTACAGTTTCAATTAAATTTGAATAAGTTTGGTAAATGGGGTCCCATATAATCGATCCATATTCAAGAATCGGCCTTACAAGTGCCATATATAAGGTTTTTGTAATATACGGATCATCGAACTCTCTTGCCCACCGTTTTATGTATCCAAGTGTTCCTCTAGCTTTATTTATCATAAACGTAATATGCGAATTAAAGCTAAGTTTAGGGTCAAGTAGTATTCCAAGATCAAGGAAATTTTCAACTGCATCAACTTGAATACCACCTAGGAAGTAATATACTATAGCTGGATTATTTCTTGAAAAACGCATTAGTTTACACTTCTTTAAATTAAGCTCCATTAAGTTTGCTTTACATCATTCATAAAAACAACTTAGATCATCTTGTAGGCGTTGGTGATCTAACACCTGGTTGTAAGTTAAAAATATCTTAACATCGTCAGCATACATCAGAACATTTGAAAACTTAATAACTCCAGGTAAATCGTTTATAAAAAGCAAGAATAATATAGGTCCAAGGTGGCTGCCTTGGGGTACTCCTGATGGCACATTTATTTTTCTAGAAAACGTTTTATTAAAAAGGACAGTTTGGACCCTATTCGATAAATAAGAGTAAATCCACTTTAAGGTAAGATCTGTAAATCCCATTATTTGAAGCTTCTTAACCAAAAGAGCATGATTGACTTTGTCAAAAGCTTTGCTGAAATCGGTGTAGATAACATCTGTTTGATTCCGTGCGAAAAAACCACGATTGATAGCAATTGTGAGCTGAAGAAGGTTTGTAGTGGTAGAGCAACCTTTTTTAAAACCGTGTTGATATGGAGATATTATGTTTGAGATTTGGTAATATAAATTTTCCGTTATTAATTTTTCAAAAAATTTAGGTATGATACTAAGTTTTGCAATACCACGATAATTTTCACTATCAGATCTAGTGCCAGACTTAAATAAAGGAACAATATAAGATTCCTTCCAAATTTTCGGAAAATACCCAAATTTAATTGACGTATTGAACAATATCGTTAAAGGGATTACTCGGGATCTTATCAGGACCATATTTGTACGAGAATTTTAGCTTTTTTAGACCATTTGCGACAGTTTGGGTATCAAAAAACGAAATTGATATAGCTGGATTTTCTGCTATCGGAAACGGATAATTACCATTTTGATCATAGGTAGCATCTGAATAAATGGTAGAAAAAAAATCAGCGAACAAATCACTTATACAGGTTGCATCACATGATTCATTTTGATTAAATTTCATCACTGTAGGGTACCCAGTTGTTCTTTTTTGAATTTATAAAATTGTAGAATGATTTCGGATCATATTTTATATTATTTTGGGTTTTATTCAAGTAAAGTGCATAGCATAACTTATTTGTTCTTGTATATTCAGCTCGACTTACAGCATATCTTGAATAATCAACAGAAGATCCAGAACGCTTGAATTTTTTGTAGCATTTATTTTTATTATTTTTAGCCCGAGATAATTGCCCATTATTCCAAGGTGGGCCTGATTCAGATTTCATTCTATATTTTGGAATACATAAATCCATAAAATCAAAAAGTTTATTGTAAAGCACCTTAAATATGTGATCCATATGTGTATTTTTTTCAGAAGGAAATGCTAAAATGCTATTCCAGTCTACATTTACGATTAATTCATTTAGGGCATTGTAGTTTGTTTGTTTAAATGCAAAAACTTTTTCGTGTATGGTAGGCAGTATATTATTGTGTTTCAATGGCAGGCTTATGATTAACTCAATAGCATGATGAAAACGGTCTTCAGGAGTAGTTACAGGGATTGTACGATTAACATTACAGTCATCTTTATCAGTTACCAAAATTAAATCAAGAATTTTTGAAAAATCATTTATTACTCCATTTATTTGAAAAAGACCCATGTCCTGTAACATGTTGATAAAATCCTTTGAACTGTCACTAAGTTTAATCGGAACGTAATATTTATCCTCTGGGACAAATTTCCAAGATAATGAAGGTAAATTTAAGTCACCCATAACTATAGTTGTCCAACATCGGATCACACAACCAATTTTCCGATTTCGAGTGTATTAATAAAATCGATTGCAATCTTTTAAAGGTCTTAAATGCATTTTTTATTGATTAGAAATTAATTTCATTCGGTCTTTTTAATTTATTCCAACAAAGTTATAATTTACTTACATCGACGGTCCCATTCTATAACATGCTAAGTCGACATAGCATGTTTTGCTGGGAATAACATTTCTAAATTCATTGTTCGCTAATTTAGATTCTGTCAAATTTAGATATTAATCGGACTTTCCCATCAAAAGTTATAAACAAAAATGTACTTAGCATAATTTAGCAACATTCAAAGAACTCCATTTTTCAATGTTTTAAGTGCACTTAACATGATTTGGTTTGGAATTATTTTTTTTGTTGTTTTTTGTTAAAAGTACTTAGGTTGTTTTAGAACGAACATCTTTGTTTTTGCATTTTCTATGTATACTTAGAATGGAAGCAATACACTTTTGTAATTTTTTTCTCATCTCTAAGTACACATAAAAGGTTTGTCGCCTAATTCAAAATAAAACTAGCGCCGTGTAAGTGTACATAACATTGTTTAGTTTGGAAAAAGTTGTTAACAGAATAGGTGCTCATAATTGTTTTATTTTCTAAAAACAATGATTTCTCGCGCAAGAAACATGCTGGCGTTGACCATAAACAATTTAAATGGGATTTATTGTTAATTTATATAAAACATTTTAAAATAATTAACCTGGTTTCTTTGAGTTTAAGAAGAATTGGAATCAAAAATACATCCGCAACACATTGGTAAGTAGTTCGAAAAAAACTTTGCAAAGTATTGTAGGTATAATAATTTATTTTAATAGAAAATAAAGTGGAAACTATTTCTGCATCCAATTTAAAATTATCTGGAATTTCAGTAGTGAAACTGAGAAAAGTTTAACAGGTAATTTCTATTATCAAGTATAATATGTATATTTATTTAGCTAATTAAAATAATAAAACAACTAATACAATTTCAGAACCATTTAGCGGAAGCTCAAGCGAATGTTTTTGAGCATCTTATACAGTCCGATAGCACCAAAAAATCCAAAACGAACCTAACACCCAAAATTGGATACACCAATTAAACAAATTTTGCGTAAGAAACAAAAACGAACATTTCAGTGGCGCAAAAATAAGGCGAAAGTCCTAAAAAACCAAAACCTAATTCCAAAGTTTTACCAAAACTTCTACCGAAACCTCAAAAGCGTTGCTGGAGACGAATATGTTGTCAACTCAGAATGTGGCGATTAAAGACTTTTTGCATTTTATTCTATTGTTTTTTTATATGAACTGAATTGCTATAATTTCCATTTTTTATTAATAAATGATATAGAAAAATTATCAGGCTTTATTAATTTTAGTATTTTAAAACAATTTTCATATTAAGTACTTAAAAAAAATTAAAGTTTTGAATTTTTTCCAAACTAAATAATGCTATATGTACTTAGATGATCAATGTTAGTAAGAAAATACCACCAAAAAGATGCTAAGTCCACTTAAACGACTAGATAATAAATTTGTGTACATGCTAAATCATTGTAAGTCACTTTTAACTATGATCTACGACAAGTTTATAAAGTTAAAATATATTAAAAAAATTCTGTTATAATTATGATATGAACACAAAAAGTCTCAAGGATCTTTTCCATACCGTTCTCGAGATATCATCAAAAAACTTTGAATGCGTTTTTCTCAAAACTAGCTTTTTTGACTTAGCATATTTTAGAATGGAGCCGTTGACATGTTCTCACCATATAAAAATAGTGCTACAAATTTCTAAAATTTGTGCCATTTGGCAATACCACCAACGAAAAAAAATGTTTGCTTACATTTTATGTTGCAAAACTTTAATGTATTCTTTTTAATATTTTATTTCTATTAGAACGTACATTTGACTACCCTTCTCATAAAAACTGTAACAAGCTAAATTAATTTTATAAGAACTATATGAAGTTTAACGAATTTTTATGGTAAGAGCCACTAATCTTTTTATTGCATGCCATTACTCCATATATCAACTTAACGCTCTTACAGGCTTTTACTAACTATATAATAGTTTAGCCAAAATGCAACATAAATCATATACTTCTTTTTACAAAAAGTTAAAAAAATCATAATAATATTTCCAAATTTAGGATGAAAATGCAGTGGAATAATCGTGCATGCTTAATATATTTACATTTAGTTGAGAAATGTCGTATTCGGTTGGAATTTAATTTTCTATTATATGTATATCGCACACTAAATTATGAACAGGCACAACTCAAAATTTATCAAAAATTTTTTTTTATATAAACCAGTTCATATGCCAAATCTTTAGCGACTACGAAAATTTCTTCTTTAACTTTTGGGAAACTCAATTTGATTAAAATATTGTAGACATGTTTTTGAAGCCAGTTGTCTGCTCTTCCTTAACATTTCTGAGTTGTGCCTGTTTAAAAAACGAACAAGCGTTTGTCTGTTTGTAACGTATTCCTACGCTACTGAACCGATTTGCGTGGAATTTTCACAGTCATTTTCTGATTACCCGGCGCTTAACATAGGCTATAGATATTTTTAAATTTTCAAGTGGGCATGGCACCTCCCATACAAAGGCAATAGGAATAATCTTATAAATAACTAGCGAACGGTTACAGTTAAAGTTACCAAATTTGAATCAAATAACTTGGCTATCAATACACCACATCTGCAAAAAGTGGTGGGCTGAATTGGACCAGTGTGCATGGCACCTCCCATAAAAATACAATACATATTTCTGTTTATCTGGAGCACGGTAGAAGAAAATTTATTCGAATTTGGTAAACATTACTGTGTTATCAATGCACAACCTCTCGAAAAAAAATGGCCGAAATTTAAGATGTGGGCGTGGCACGGAACTAGGTTTATGAATATTTAAGGAAGCATAAGAAAATAATTGTCCTAATTTGGTACACATAACTTGGCTATCAACACATAACCTCTCTAAAAAAAATGGCGGGATTGGAGAAATTTGATGGTTTTCTCCTCTATGGTATAACAAATACCGAGTTCGCTAACTAAAGCTTCTCCATTTAATATTCCTGCTTATGTTATGTTCCCATACTAAAGGTGCCCACAAAGTTACGATATTATTCTGCAATTATTTATATTGCATAGTAAAACTGGCGCTATGTCTACTGTATTATAACACAGCGTCTCACCTGAGATAAGATATAAGATTTTTATATCAGCAAACGTTAAATTCAATCGCAGAGAGTATTATCTTACGTGTGGACTCTCAAAAAGTGTTAGTATTAATATTATAATAAATGTTATGAGACAGTTGTTATAAGAAATCATATAACAACTATCTTATAAGATGAGCTGTCAAAAATACACTTACATACACACATATTAAACAATAATAAGCCACCATTATTAAAATGTGTAATTTATTAATGCAAATAGTGCTAATCTAATGAAAAATGTTTAAAAAAACAATATTTTAATTAAAAAAATCAAAAAACCAAAAAAAAAAAAAGAATGAAAAATAATAAAAACGATACAAGTTTACTTGTATCAGAGAATCAGTCGATTATGAAATCTTATAAGATACGTGTTCCCCTTGTTTAAGATTAACATAAAGAAATGTCTTCTCTCATTCTGTCGACGTTCTCTCAGATATTATATCAGATATTATCTTAGGTGGAGACCCTGTGTAAGGTTGCACAATATATAAGATGAATTCATAAGTCTTTTGATTTAAATTGCGCAAAAAGAAATACTGAGTTATGTTGACACACATAATGTTGACAACGCATAATGGACATTTATGCGTTGGTTTTGTTTACTTTTGGATATATTAAATTAAAAATTGCGCAATATGTATTTCTTATATATAGTGCAACTTATTGAATAGTGTTGGGTAAAACAACAATAATAATCGAAATAAGCTACTCAATAATTTACTGTGGTCGATGAGTACCCTTAAATTTAATCTTTTCCGCTATTTCCGAAATTTTGCACACTTTTGGTCTTTATTTTTGACATTTTTGTAACGAAGATTGAAAACGAAAAACATCTGTGAATAAATATGTATTAAAACGTGAAAATTTCTTCGTTATGTTTGCTTGAAGTTATCTTTTTAATAAACGAAATATTATTCCTAACTTCAATGAAGTTTGGAGTACAACTTGATTTATATATCCTTCTAATTAGTAAGAACCCAATGGCAATATATTTTAAATGCAAATACGAGTATTCAGAAGGTTTATGTTTTCGATATTTTTTTACAGAAACTACAATAATGGATACTGCAGTCTTTGTTCTTATACATACATACATGTGTCCATAAACCGATATTTATTATATTTTTTCATAGTAGAACAATTAAAGTGCTATATTCGGCTATGGCTTCACCATGGTGCCATATTCATAGAAAGTTATATAAATACCGTTCTATAGATATAAATAAATCTATTTTGTCCCACGTCCACGTCGAATGTTGTGTATTGATAACCAAAATGTTTTTACCTTTTTTTGGAAATTTTTTCTCTTGCTGTTCTCCAAATATAAATAAGTCTATAATGCTTTTAAATGGGACGTGCCCCGCATACTTCTTCGCCAGATAAATATAAATCCATAATTTTTGGTATGGGAGGTTATGTGTACCAAATTTAGACAACTTTTCAACTTCAGTTCTCTAGATATAAAAAAATGTATTTTGTCCACGCCCACCTCTCAATCCCATAAATTGTTTTCTGATGTCGCGCATTGATTTCGAGTGCATTTGAAGCAAATTTGGAAACTTTTACTGCTTCGATACCCCAGATATGCAGACATTATTTTTTATTTGTATGGAAGGTTTCACTACCATTTCTCCAATTCCGTTAACTTTTTGGGGAGGTTGTGTATTGATAACGCAGCTATGTAAACCGAATGTGGGCAGTTTTGCTCTTATTGTTCTTTCGATACAAATAAATCTATTTTGTTGTACGCCCAATTCTCTAATCCCGCCTACATTTTGTCGAATGTTGTGTGATGATAACCGATACACTGAAAAAACAAAAACAAGGGATATAAAACAAAAATAGCAAACTTTAGCAGATTATATGTTACTTAAATATATGTATAACAACCTGGTCCCCACAGAAAAAAAAATTTTCGCCAATATGTTTTCAATTAAATCAATAATGAAAAATAAAATCAATTTTAATTAAAAATTTAAGCAAGTGAATTAAACGCCCACAAAAAATATTTTAAAATTTGGAAGCAATAAATAGGTATTACCCCTTTTTTTAAACTTCTAAAATAACAGTCTTACTCTACTGGTGTAAGATAATTCATACAATCCTACAATCTTTAAATGCGGTGCAAAATACTAGAAGAGAATCGCTCTTTATTCGATTTTTGAGATTTCATTTTCTATTGATTCATTAAAACAGTAAAATCGTTTATTTTTTTGGTGAAATATTAAAAATTTAAATAATTACTAGGGAGGTAACGATACGCCTTTTTGCCGATACGATACCGATACTCAAAGAGAAATGTCGCCGATGCCGATAAAATTAACAAAACTCAAGTAGAGTAATTTATTTATTATAAAAAATTACAGTGCACTATGACCGAAATCGCGACTCATTTATCTTGTAATTCATAAATTTATAATTTTAAAGAATTTTTTAAATGCTTACGGATTAATCTGAAAATAACAAAAAAATTAATTCATATTCTCGAAAGATATAGGGCTTAATTAACCATGGTCTGTTTCTTCGTTTTCATCCGCTTCTAATTCCAATAAATAATTATTTAACGACTCTAAGCCAACATCAGAATCAGAACTATAATTGCAGCTGGAGGCTTCTTCAGACGTTGAAGGCAATAAAAGTGCTGGTGGAAATTTAGGCATTTTAAAAAGATCAATGACTTCTCGAGGAAACGGAAGTTTTTTTTAATTATTTGTACGTTCTTACACACATAAGCTAGAAACATATGGGTCAGAGCTTTCCATAGATCTATGATACATGTCATTTCGAGCGTGACAGTTCGATCTTTTTTATAATATTTGTTTCGCACCTCAGATGCATTTTCTGCAAAGCAACCTACGGGTACTACTGAAGCCTCAATTCTTTGTGACGAATGCATTAATATTTTGTGTATTTTGGGAGACATCGAGTACCATTCGTAGTTTAAGAAAAATATTTGCTTTTGGCTTATGGACGTGAAGCCCCATTTGAAGCAAAAACTCTCTTTGAATTTTTTGTTTCTTTTCTGCCAGAATTCTCTTCACTTCTGTTCCACGAACTTGCCATTTTTTCAAATGTAGCTTGCATTAAATTTTTAAAACTAATTCAAAACTACGAATCCACGCATGCAAAGGGCTTATTCCATATTTCAAAGCGTCAACCTTCGCTTCAAAATTAGGAGAATCAAAGTTTCTTATAGTTCGAAATTGCTTTGGACCGGCATGACAGATGGGGTATTGCTGTGCACTTTTAGTTATAGTCAACACATATAAGACTTTCCCATCTATTAATTTCATATACAAATTATATTTTACTTTAATTTTTTCTCTATTATTTAGTTTGTATTGTAGTGGTTCCAACTTCTTACTCTGTTTATTTATGTTGTGGTTTTCAGTCAAAATGTGCTGTGGTTTTCAGTTAAAGCGTACTGACAAAAATATTATCACCTGCTGATGAAATTATTTTTATTGGAATGACTGAGGTTACAAAAAGGGACTGATCGAAAATTTCCGAAGTATTTTCCACAAATTTTTGTTTAAACAAGCTGTGACCGGTAGAACCATTAAACCCGTAGCTCAAACTAAGGATCGATTCTTCAACATCCATTTTACACAATACTAAATCTCTATATGCAAGAATTCTTTTAGCTGTGTGGTCTACCAAATTTTGCAACGATACTTGGATAGAGCTTTCATTCGCTTCGATTTCATCCGGTCTACATTTCAATTTGCTTTTATAAACTTTATCATAACTCGGATAAATACTTCTATTGTGTTTTATGTTTAATAGACGCATATTTAAGTACTGTTTTTTAGTTAATCCGTTTTCTAACAAAAACATTAGAGCTTCATCAGGTGATACTGGCGTAACCAAGAATGATAGAAATAAAGATTACGCCTTGCGCATGTGATGACGTAGTAGTTCATTTATAAAGGTTACCAAGGCTTTTTTATATGTGAAATTAATCATTTCTTGGAAAAAATGTATGTGTTGCGTGAAAGTTGGCTACCCTACAATTAATTTACTCAGAGAGTTTTTAAAAAAAATTTATATTAATTGTCAAACATACTAATAATTTTAATCAATATTTTATATTAAAAATATTATTAAAATAAAAAATTAATATTAAAAACGTTAAAATGCGTGTGTTTAAAGTTGTATAGCAAAAGAATTAAAATTTTAAAAATTTAGGAGAGTAAAAAAAGAGTGAAAATATGAAGTGTGCAGTGGGCAAATGCAAATAAAGTAACAGCAAAAATATATAATAATATGCTTATATGCTAACATGTTTGGCTATATATATCATTTTACAATTTTCCAAAAGATTCAGCCCAAACTAAGTAAGCTATGGGTAATATTTTGCAAGCGAGTGAAATCAGTAATTTTGAATAAAGAAAAAATTTGTGCTATACATTTCACACAAGAAGATTTCGAAAGAAACTTAAAATTTGAAATGGGTAAGTTGCTCAAATTAAATTTTTGCAGTTCATTACTAAATTATTTTGAATAAGATATCGTCGTGCACCAAAATAATAGATAACTTAAATTATTAATGGGTTTACCTATTTCACTGTCAATTTCGCATGGAATATTTCCTTATGTAATTCGAAACATTCCTGTTTTTTCTCAACCAAAACTAAAATATTTCAGAATTTTTGAACCTGAGTGTTTCTACCTAAATATTAAAAATTCTTTCATTAGCAGTCAAATGCATACATTTTTACCATGACATTAAACTTGAGTTTTCTACAAACAATCACATGTAAATAGTTCCAATGATACTTCATGACATTTGTACTTTTACTCCACGAAAAGCAATAAAACTCTTCACAAAAAATACACACAAAAAAACTCCAAAATACTCGTAAGTACGAAATACAAACATGAACCAAACTATATTTGTATATAGTAAAAATACTCACCTCGAGTATTACAAATCATATTTTCAAATTATTTTGCAAGAATATATTATTAAAAAGCAGTTTTTAATTTTATAAAAATTTTGCTGCTTCACTTGTATTTACACGTACTAAAAAATTTGTAAACATTAACAGCTGTTTGTACATAAACAGGGTTAATTAACCATGGTCTGTTTCTTCGTTTTCATCCGCTTCTAATTCCAATAAATAATTATTTAACGACTCTAAGCCAACATCAGAATCAGAACTATAATTGCAGCTGGAGGCTTCTTCAGACGTTGAAGGCAATAAAAGTGCTGGTGGAAATTTAGGCATTTTAAAAAGATCAATGACTTCTCGAGGAAACGGAAGTTTTTTTTAATTATTTGTACGTTCTTACACACATAAGCTAGAAACATATGGGTCAGAGCTTTCCATAGATCTATGATACATGTCATTTCGAGCGTGACAGTTCGATCTTTTTTATAATATTTGTTTCGCACCTCAGATGCATTTTCTGCAAAGCAACCTACGGGTACTACTGAAGCCTCAATTCTTTGTGACGAATGCATTAATATTTTGTGTATTTTGGGAGACATCGAGTACCATTCGTAGTTTAAGAAAAATATTTGCTTTTGGCTTATGGACGTGAAGCCCCATTTGAAGCAAAAACTCTCTTTGAATTTTTTGTTTCTTTTCTGCCAGAATTCTCTTCACTTCTGTTCCACGAACTTGCCATTTTTTCAAATGTAGCTTGCATTAAATTTTTAAAACTAATTCAAAACTACGAATCCACGCATGCAAAGGGCTTATTCCATATTTCAAAGCGTCAACCTTCGCTTCAAAATTAGGAGAATCAAAGTTTCTTATAGTTCGAAATTGCTTTGGACCGGCATGACAGATGGGGTATTGCTGTGCACTTTTAGTTATAGTCAACACATATAAGACTTTCCCATCTATTAATTTCATATACAAATTATATTTTACTTTAATTTTTTCTCTATTATTTAGTTTGTATTGTAGTGGTTCCAACTTCTTACTCTGTTTATTTATGTTGTGGTTTTCAGTCAAAATGTGCTGTGGTTTTCAGTTAAAGCGTACTGACAAAAATATTATCACCTGCTGATGAAATTATTTTTATTGGAATGACTGAGGTTACAAAAAGGGACTGATCGAAAATTTCCGAAGTATTTTCCACAAATTTTTGTTTAAACAAGCTGTGACCGGTAGAACCATTAAACCCGTAGCTCAAACTAAGGATCGATTCTTCAACATCCATTTTACACAATACTAAATCTCTATATGCAAGAATTCTTTTAGCTGTGTGGTCTACCAAATTTTGCAACGATACTTGGATAGAGCTTTCATTCGCTTCGATTTCATCCGGTCTACATTTCAATTTGCTTTTATAAACTTTATCATAACTCGGATAAATACTTCTATTGTGTTTTATGTTTAATAGACGCATATTTAAGTACTGTTTTTTAGTTAATCCGTTTTCTAACAAAAACATTAGAGCTTCATCAGGTGATACTGGCGTAACCAAGAATGATAGAAATAAAGATTACGCCTTGCGCATGTGATGACGTAGTAGTTCATTTATAAAGGTTACCAAGGCTTTTTTATATGTGAAATTAATCATTTCTTGGAAAAAATGTATGTGTTGCGTGAAAGTTGGCAACCCTACAATTAATTTACTCAGAGAGTTTTTAAAAAAAATTTATATTAATTGTCAAACATACTAATAATTTTAATCAATATTTTATATTAAAAATATTATTAAAATAAAAAATTAATATTAAAAACGTTAAAATGCGTGTGTTTAAAGTTGTATAGCAAAAGAATTAAAATTTTAAAAATTTAGGAGAGTAAAAAAAGAGTGAAAATATGAAGTGTGCAGTGGGCAAATGCAAATAAAGTAACAGCAAAAATATATAATAATATGCTTATATGCTAACATGTTTGGCTATATATATCATTTTACAATTTTCCAAAAGATTCAGCCCAAACTAAGTAAGCTATGGGTAATATTTTGCAAGCGAGTGAAATCAGTAATTTTGAATAAAGAAAAAATTTGTGCTATACATTTCACACAAGAAGATTTCGAAAGAAACTTAAAATTTGAAATATAAAAATATTTTATATTAAAAATATTATTAAAATAAAAAATTAATATTAAAAACGTTAAAATGCGTGTGTTTAAAGTTGTATAGCAAAAGAATTAAAATTTTAAAAATTTAGGAGAGTAAAAAAAGAGTGAAAATATGAAGTGTGCAGTGGGCAAATGCAAATAAAGTAACAGCAAAAATATATAATAATATGCTTATATGCTAACATGTTTGGCTATATATATCATTTTACAATTTTCCAAAAGATTCAGCCCAAACTAAGTAAGCTATGGGTAATATTTTGCAAGCGAGTGAAATCAGTAATTTTGAATAAAGAAAAAATTTGTGCTATACATTTCACACAAGAAGATTTCGAAAGAAACTTAAAATTTGAAATGGGTAAGTTGCTCAAATTAAATTTTTGCAGTTCATTACTAAATTATTTTGAATAAGATATCGTCGTGCACCAAAATAATAGATAACTTAAATTATTAATGGGTTTACCTATTTCACTGTCAATTTCGCATGGAATATTTCCTTATGTAATTCGAAACATTCCTGTTTTTTCTCAACCAAAACTAAAATATTTCAGAATTTTTGAACCTGAGTGTTTCTACCTAAATATTAAAAATTCTTTCATTAGCAGTCAAATGCATACATTTTTACCATGACATTAAACTTGAGTTTTCTACAAACAATCACATGTAAATAGTTCCAATGATACTTCATGACATTTGTACTTTTACTCCACGAAAAGCAATAAAACTCTTCACAAAAAATACACACAAAAAAACTCCAAAATACTCGTAAGTACGAAATACAAACATGAACCAAACTATATTTGTATATAGTAAAAATACTCACCTCGAGTATTACAAATCATATTTTCAAATTATTTTGCAAGAATATATTATTAAAAAGCAGTTTTTAATTTTATAAAAATTTTGCTGCTTCACTTGTATTTACACGTACTAAAAAATTTGTAAACATTAACAGCTGTTTGTACATAAACAGGGTTAATTAACCATGGTCTGTTTCTTCGTTTTCATCCGCTTCTAATTCCAATAAATAATTATTTAACGACTCTAAGCCAACATCAGAATCAGAACTATAATTGCAGCTGGAGGCTTCTTCAGACGTTGAAGGCAATAAAAGTGCTGGTGGAAATTTAGGCATTTTAAAAAGATCAATGACTTCTCGAGGAAACGGAAGTTTTTTTTAATTATTTGTACGTTCTTACACACATAAGCTAGAAACATATGGGTCAGAGCTTTCCATAGATCTATGATACATGTCATTTCGAGCGTGACAGTTCGATCTTTTTTATAATATTTGTTTCGCACCTCAGATGCATTTTCTGCAAAGCAACCTACGGGTACTACTGAAGCCTCAATTCTTTGTGACGAATGCATTAATATTTTGTGTATTTTGGGAGACATCGAGTACCATTCGTAGTTTAAGAAAAATATTTGCTTTTGGCTTATGGACGTGAAGCCCCATTTGAAGCAAAAACTCTCTTTGAATTTTTTGTTTCTTTTCTGCCAGAATTCTCTTCACTTCTGTTCCACGAACTTGCCATTTTTTCAAATGTAGCTTGCATTAAATTTTTAAAACTAATTCAAAACTACGAATCCACGCATGCAAAGGGCTTATTCCATATTTCAAAGCGTCAACCTTCGCTTCAAAATTAGGAGAATCAAAGTTTCTTATAGTTCGAAATTGCTTTGGACCGGCATGACAGATGGGGTATTGCTGTGCACTTTTAGTTATAGTCAACACATATAAGACTTTCCCATCTATTAATTTCATATACAAATTATATTTTACTTTAATTTTTTCTCTATTATTTAGTTTGTATTGTAGTGGTTCCAACTTCTTACTCTGTTTATTTATGTTGTGGTTTTCAGTCAAAATGTGCTGTGGTTTTCAGTTAAAGCGTACTGACAAAAATATTATCACCTGCTGATGAAATTATTTTTATTGGAATGACTGAGGTTACAAAAAGGGACTGATCGAAAATTTCCGAAGTATTTTCCACAAATTTTTGTTTAAACAAGCTGTGACCGGTAGAACCATTAAACCCGTAGCTCAAACTAAGGATCGATTCTTCAACATCCATTTTACACAATACTAAATCTCTATATGCAAGAATTCTTTTAGCTGTGTGGTCTACCAAATTTTGCAACGATACTTGGATAGAGCTTTCATTCGCTTCGATTTCATCCGGTCTACATTTCAATTTGCTTTTATAAACTTTATCATAACTCGGATAAATACTTCTATTGTGTTTTATGTTTAATAGACGCATATTTAAGTACTGTTTTTTAGTTAATCCGTTTTCTAACAAAAACATTAGAGCTTCATCAGGTGATACTGGCGTAACCAAGAATGATAGAAATAAAGATTACGCCTTGCGCATGTGATGACGTAGTAGTTCATTTATAAAGGTTACCAAGGCTTTTTTATATGTGAAATTAATCATTTCTTGGAAAAAATGTATGTGTTGCGTGAAAGTTGGCTACCCTACAATTAATTTACTCAGAGAGTTTTTAAAAAAAATTTATATTAATTGTCAAACATACTAATAATTTTAATCAATATTTTATATTAAAAATATTATTAAAATAAAAAATTAATATTAAAAACGTTAAAATGCGTGTGTTTAAAGTTGTATAGCAAAAGAATTAAAATTTTAAAAATTTAGGAGAGTAAAAAAAGAGTGAAAATATGAAGTGTGCAGTGGGCAAATGCAAATAAAGTAACAGCAAAAATATATAATAATATGCTTATATGCTAACATGTTTGGCTATATATATCATTTTACAATTTTCCAAAAGATTCAGCCCAAACTAAGTAAGCTATGGGTAATATTTTGCAAGCGAGTGAAATCAGTAATTTTGAATAAAGAAAAAATTTGTGCTATACATTTCACACAAGAAGATTTCGAAAGAAACTTAAAATTTGAAATGGGTAAGTTGCTCAAATTAAATTTTTGCAGTTCATTACTAAATTATTTTGAATAAGATATCGTCGTGCACCAAAATAATAGATAACTTAAATTATTAATGGGTTTACCTATTTCACTGTCAATTTCGCATGGAATATTTCCTTATGTAATTCGAAACATTCCTGTTTTTTCTCAACCAAAACTAAAATATTTCAGAATTTTTGAACCTGAGTGTTTCTACCTAAATATTAAAAATTCTTTCATTAGCAGTCAAATGCATACATTTTTACCATGACATTAAACTTGAGTTTTCTACAAACAATCACATGTAAATAGTTCCAATGATACTTCATGACATTTGTACTTTTACTCCACGAAAAGCAATAAAACTCTTCACAAAAAATACACACAAAAAAACTCCAAAATACTCGTAAGTACGAAATACAAACATGAACCAAACTATATTTGTATATAGTAAAAATACTCACCTCGAGTATTACAAATCATATTTTCAAATTATTTTGCAAGAATATATTATTAAAAAGCAGTTTTTAATTTTATAAAAATTTTGCTGCTTCACTTGTATTTACACGTACTAAAAAATTTGTAAACATTAACAGCTGTTTGTACATAAACAGGGTTGCCAACAGTAACATTTTTTTTAGTTTTTTCTTATCAATATGTTGGGTATTGAACACCATTGAAAAAAATTGTAAAAATTTAAAGTTGAAACATTTACTTTTTGCCGCTAAAATCGCAATTTCGGCCACAGTGCAGTGTAAGAGATTATTTATATATAAAATTGATTTTAATAAGATTTTAAAAAAAATGAAATGAATTCAAATTCATGGTAAAATTTATTTATTTTTAAACAAAAAAAAAAAAAACGTGTTAAGGTATGTTCAGACCTAACAAATATTTGACGAAAAATTCCAAAAAAAAATTCATGTCCAGTAAATTGATCAAACTTTGTGTTTATTTTTAACAATTTCTATTGATTTACTAGACTTTGTTTGTAAGAAGACAATTGATTAATGTAATTTAGAAACTGTTAAATGATTTTTGATCTAGCCAAACGTTTTGCAAAAGTAAATATTGTTTTAATAAAACTAGGGGTTACGTGTAGGACGTCAAATACCTAATAGGTGTGAACATAGCTTAAGAGATATTCAAAAAATTAGTATTAATAAGATGTTTATTTAAAAAAAAGTATTCTCAACTTTTAAGGAGATAAAGTCGAAACGCCGTTTGAAGCAGACCTGCATTAAAAAATCGTCTCTCAGATGTGACTTAGCTCATTTGACAACTTAAGTATTTCTGCGTCATGGTCTTAAATTTTGAGTATAATATTTAATAGCGCCAGCAAACAAACGGATATGCGTCTCTAGAAAAATAAGAAGATCTAAGGTATATATATATACTTCTTTTTTAGCTGAACCACAGCGGAAGATGGACAGAGGACAATCCTTTTCGAAATTTTCTTATAAGATTTTCACAACACTCCAAAGGTCAGTTCTTGTAGACTTATCAGAACTTTCACTAGGTGTAGGGGCGACCGTGTCTTCAACACTTTCGGAGTGAAGTCATGTTGAGTAGCACGTTTTTTCGATCTTTTGTCTTTGAAATTTTCTAGCTTTGTATCGAAGGTAGAGAATTGTAGATAAACAATAGATTTCATTATTCTCTAAACACTCGCCAATTTTTGGGAATCTGAACTATTCTGCATCCCAGTTTATTCATTTATCGTATTTTGTAATAATTTTCGAAACTAATGACTATCGAAATAGTATCAGTAATGTAGCAGGCAAACATAAAGTATCGCCGATAAATCGGTATTGGTATTCTTAACACCTCTTAATAATTACAATCCTCTTATTCCAAAAAAAAAAAATTTTTTGGACTTATAAATAGTTTTTTAAACGCTGAAATAACAATTTGTCAAATGCTTAATTTTTTCACTTATTTTAGTCACGTAAATCATGTCAGTTTTCAAAGAGTGAAATACACATTTTTCAGATCTCTAAAGCAGAGATTCTACGCGAGGAATTCCAAACGAAAATCATGTAAAATTTCATTAAAGTGTTAGCCCTTCAATCCGAATACCACAATACATTACTGCTCAGTCAGGGTTTGCTGGGCACTTACTTATCTTAGCAACATTACTGCATAAAATGTTATTAATTTTAAATCAGCGCTTGCATAACGACCTTGCATAATGTTTCATTGGTTAAAAATGTGTTTTCAAAACATGTAACAACATATATAGAAAAAACTTGAATTACATCCAAATCTACTAGCACGCAATATCTTTAACTTTAAGCGCCCTGGAGACTATCAAATAAACCCATAAATCAGTGAATTTGTGTTAGTGTCGTTTATTTGTAGCTTTTTCGGATACCTACCAATAAACTCGTCAATCAGCAATTAAATTTAGATTTTTGATAATTTATTGTTATTGGCAGTTAGGGCTAGATTAATACTTCGTTTTAAAAATGCTTAGCATAATAATATTATAAATTCCCGTCATTTAGAAAATTTTTCCTGGAGCCATTGATCCAACATAAGTACCAACAAAATTTTGTTTGTCTATTTGTATATGATTTTGAACAACTTAAACCGAACAGTCGTGTAACTTTTTTATTCACTAGCGGTAACACTGGCAAACACAAAGTAAATGAAATTTTTTGTAATGCTTTAAACACATTCGAGACAGCAGTCTACCGACTTCAATATGTCAACAATAGAATACATGTGTGTATATGGAAATGATTATTTTAACGACGACACGGCTAAATGGCTGCAGGTTGTTGTCTATGCTAATTTTGTCGTTGTAGTCAAATTAAACTAATTTCTATTTTTGTACGCTACAAAACAGAAAAAGTGCTGCTAATATAATCAAAAATTAGAAGAATTAGTGCTTATAATATATAATAATAATTTTTTGGTTAAACAGCAAAGAACCGGATTGAAACAAGATTAGAAGCGGGGCTCACCACCAAAACTATATTATTATTACTTTTTAGTATCCTTAAAAGAAGTTATATGGGAAGATGTTTGTCACGCCAACGCTCTTAGTTTTAGCAGTATGGGTATCATTGAAAAATTGAAAGTGCTTTTCACATGGTGTTTAAAGCACACCGATTTATTAACCCATTAAGAGCCCATTTCAAATGCTCATACTTCTTGACTGACTTTTTTACTAAATTTGCTTTATCTTTAAATTATGTCGATATAAAAATAATTATTTAACAATAATATACACATACTCAAACTTATAAATAAATTGTGAAGTTTTCCAAAATAAAATTTTTTTAACCCTAATAACTTTAAAATTTTATATGATGGAGTTTCTAAAAATATAGCATATAAAAACTTGTGGTGTTCTTTATAACATATTATATTTGAGGAAATATTGTTATACATATCGACAAAATTTTAAGATAAATGATCTTAAGGGGTTTTTTAATCGGTATATTTAATACATCATATGAAGTGTGTTTCGAAAGACTTTATTATGATACCAATACTTTAAAGATTCAGATTATATTTTTCTTCCTATACTATTGATAAAGTGCTCTGAAACCTTTACGACCTATAATTCATAAACTAAGTGCGTTGAACCAAAAAATTACAGTAGAATCGCGATACAGTAATCTTGCGGTCAAGTTAACCAAATTTTAGCGCTTCTGTGCCGCTCTAAACGTTAACTCTAAGTTAACTTTTCAGATCGTATTATTAAAAGTACTGATTTGTACAAACGATAACAAATTAGATTAAATTTTAAAATTGAGAAATACATTAAAGAAAAACTATCGGCGTTGTATTATTGTATATCTGAAGTTGCGATCTCAAAAATAAAAACGAAACGTCACAAAATTTTGGAAGCTTTGAAGAAAACATAGGAAAAAGCATACAGGAAAACGTTACATAGACCAAAATATGCCGATCTTAAAGCAAGTTTTTACAAACGTTTTCTTGAAGCCTCGAAAACGTAATTGCGCAATCACTGTTCTAATTTCAATATCAATAGCTAAGCGCGAGTTCGTGTAACTGCAACCTGATAAGACAAAAATGTCAGTAATGAATGGCTGGAAAATGTTTAGAAAATACCCAGAATTCGCTATCTGAAAATTTTTGAAGAACTAATTTTCTGACAAACGTCATATGTAACACCTAACACATAATACATGACTGATTGTATAATTATTAATTATAAATTGTAGCCGGTACAACTTAGATCAAAGTTCCTTTTTTGTACAGATGAAAACTAAGTCATTGAAAAAATATAGGTACATATGTTTATTATTGCATTTTTTTACAATTTAGAAAAGTTAATAAATAAGACGAAAAAGTTAACAACCCTTAGGACATTTCAGTTTACTTTTTCGCGATTATACTGTATATTACGATTTTTTTATTCAACCTGCCATGAAGATGATATTCTTTATGAGTTCCAAAAACAATAAAATTAAAATATTTTAAATCTTTTTTAATAAATTCATTTGTTTTTACGTTAAATAATTTATCATAAATAAATATTTATATATATTTGTAGGCTTAAATTAAGTTTGTGTACGAGTCTGCAATTATGCATGTTGTTAAATTTATAAAAATTAAAAATGATAGTGGCACCACTGAAATGTAAATACATAATAAAAAACACAGCTGTTTGTATTTTTTTCAATTGTAGCTTTCGTCTTATTACGCGACTACAATTGCAACCTGCAGCATTTGTAGTCGTGCCTTCTTGTTGCCTGCTGTCTCGAATGTGTTTAATGCATCAATCACAACGAAACTATCAAATAATCAGCCATCAAATAAAACAATCAAAACTGTTTGATTTTCATTAAGCATTGCCTACAACGCACGCACACAACCAGAGTGGCAAGATTTTAAAATAATTGGGTGATTCCCAAGATCTGCTATCAAGTCATATCGGCATAATGTCCAAAAAAATATATTACAATTGTTTAAAAAAAATATTATTGTGTTTCAAACAAAATAAAAATGTTAATTGTGTATTTATTGATCCGTCATAACTGTACAGTAGAAATCTTAATTATAAGCGGTTGCCCACAGCAGTCATATATATTTCTTGTAATTATTTTAAGAGATATGACTTTACAACTTTATGACTACCTTGTGAATCAACAAAATATAAAGCTAAATCATGTTTGAAATAGAGCTAAAAAGAGCTACAGACGGAATTTTAAAGCCAACAAATAAAGGTTAAAATTTTTTTTATAGATTTCTAATAGTAACTTTAAATTAACTCGATATTTTTCATAGACTAAATAGTATTAATAAATGTATATCTACATATCGCACTTGTTCCTCTAAACAGCGTCAACTCAAAGTTTTTAAATTTTCACTTTTTGCAAGAAAATGATAAACAGTGGCCATATCTTTATTATATTATAAATTCCTGGGATTCCTAGTTGGAACAAAGGGCCAGTACAAAAGCTTTCCATTGAATTCCATTCCATTGAATATCTTCGGCCAGTCTTTTTGCTTCTCTCCATGAAGTTCTGGCTAAAAGCAGTTCATTTTCTATTTGGCGCCTCCATGTATTTGCGGGTCTTCCTCTACGTCGGCTGCCCTGGGGATGGTAATCAAGAGCTTTTCTTGTGACGTCATGGCTTTTTCTAAAGGTATGACCCAGCCAGTTAAACTTTTTCAAACGGATATCTAACATGATTTGATTTTGTTGGGTTTTTCGCCATAGATCATTATTTAAAATTGTTGTAGGCCAAAAAACACGTAAAATTCTTCGCAAACAACGGTTAACAAAAAGCTGGAGTGCATTTGAGTCTTCACTTGTTATGTTCCATGTATCACATCCATATAGTAAAACTGATTTTACATTTGAATTAAAAAGTTTTATTTTCGTGCGAAGAGTTATACGATTGGACTTCCACACTTTAATTAGTGAGCCAAATGATTGATTTGCTTTAAAAATGCGGTAAGCTATATCTTTTTTGCTACCACCGGATGTAGTTATTATACTACCGAGATAGCAAAACTTGTAGTGGGTGATCTAAAATTTTAAGAGGCTCGGTGTTGTTGGTGTTAATACGCAATGTTTTTGTCTTAGATATGTTTACCTTAAGACCAGCTCTGGATATCTACCATATCTACCCACTCTAAAAATCTTCGATCAATTTCTCTAGAATTTTGCCTAAAAAAAAGTAGTTTTATCCCCATTTGTAATATAAGAATACATATAAAAAAAAAGTTTTTTTGTCTCTACTGAAAGTTTATAAATTTTGAGCTGACTCTGTTTCGAGGAACAAGTGCGATATATGTATATAAAAACTGCTAGCATTACGGACTTACTGACTGAATTATTCATTATCGCATTGCCAGAACGCCTTAAGCTAAAAAGTTGAAATTTGGACCGGAGGTTTGTGGAGACTCGAATGTTAACGGGATAAAAAAGGGTAAAAACATGTAAATTCGCTAACTTCTTATCGCCTGAACTTAAAGAGATACAAAAAATATTAAAACTAATTGTTGGTCACTACAAAATAAGCGGGCAGGTGTCTGGTACTCTTTTGACATTCGGCCGATTTGGGGAGTAAGCAGGTAAAACCTGTATTTTAAAACTTTTTTGCCATGCCATCTTTCTTTTAAACCAATGAACACAGGAATGATAACGATATCACATTCGTAACTTATCTAAAAAAAATACAAATATAAATTAAGTACTTTTCCGAAATTCGAATTTGTAAGGGGTGAAAATCTTACCTATTTCTGGTATAATTATGGACTCCTACTTTATATGGCTACCACACATAAATTTATACAGAAAAACTGTTTTATTTGTTTGAAATATAAATTACACAGTGTCACAAAATTGAATGAAATAGAAAAACCTGGGACCGGATAATATTTTTCTTGTAGGGCTTGTCGAGTAAAACAAGATTCCAATAGTGAAATATGCCGGACACCTCCAAAATCCGGATTTACGGTTAAAAAACCGGTTTTTGTACCTTTGCGCACTTATAAGCCTGTAATTTTGTTGATAATGATCCGATTTTCAATTTCTTACTAGATTTGGAAAGAAGAAACTGAATTCGAATGATATATAATTTATCTAAGAAAATTTGAGAAATTTGGGTGTTATTGTCGAGCAAACACAAATTTTGTAGATTTTTAAAAAAATTTTCAACTTTGGTAACGTTTTTATACATTATTTTAATAAGAGACTATAATACCCCAATATGCGATTGCAACGCATATTGGGGTTTAAAAATAGATAAGTTATTGACTGAGGTTTTTAACTTTTCATGAAAATAAACTTTTAAACATTTTATACAAATTTTATTAATCTATTAATCAATGTTATCCTAAACACAAAAAAATTTGTAATGGGAGTTTTAGTCATTCAAAAATATTGTTTTTTTCGTGTTCTTTTTATGCACTTCCTTTAAAATACAAATCACTGTTAGCCTAAACACAACTTAGAATTACAACAAATATTTGTAATGAGAATTACAACAAATAATTGTGATGAGAGCTTTACTCATGTCATATTATTGTTTTTTCTTTTAATATGACGTTTTGTTAATGTCTTCTTTTTCACTTTGAATCTGTGTATTTAAAAAAACGTTTGCAATTTAATAAAAATCGTGTGCAATTAAAATTAAATAAAAAATGTGGACAATCGTAACAAATTTTGCTATATTTGCGGCTTATTTACTGATATCAGTCACCGGCGTGATTTTAAAAACAATATTGGAGTGGTAGAAGTGTACAATAAAGTATTTAATCGTTATTTTGATACTAGTCGCTGGTACGAGCCAGAATTTGTTTGTCAATATTGCTGTAATACTTAAAAAAAAGAAAATTCAACCTTCGTTTGCTGATTTCGACGATCTTGTTCGCGATTTACACTTGTCAAAGCGGCAATCTGAAGTCCTCGGGTCGCGATTAAAGCAGTGGAATTTGGTGGAAAAAGATTTCGTTATAACGTCCGGTAGAAAAAGTGACCGGACTTGGTTACTTGAAGAAAGTTTTAAGACTAGTTCCAATGACAGTGATCTCGTGTATTGCGTTGATGTACCGAAACTATTTTCGGCATTAAATCACAATTATAATGCAGATGAATGGCGACTTTTTATTGATGGTTCATGTAAAAGTAAGTTTTCTTATAAAAATGTATGACTTTATTTTTATTAATTTAAGATTTGTAATGTAATATCTAGGCTTAAAAGCTGTTTTATTGCATAACCAAAATCAATTACCTTCAGTTCCAATCGCATATGCGACTAATACAAAAGAAACTTACGAAGTAATGAAAAATATACTAATGTTTGTTAGCTATACCACCCATAAATGGAAAGTCGTCGCTGACTTAAAAGTTTTGACAATTTTATTTGGTGTGCAAGGTGGCTACACAAAGTATCCGTGCTATCTTTGTGAATGGGATAGTCGTGCACCGAATCGTTATGATCGCAAAGTATGGCCATCTAGCGAGTCACATAGAAAAGGCAGCAAAAACATTTTAAATGACCAATTAGTTAAAGCTGAGGACGTTATTCTGCCACCATTGCATCTTAAACTAGGACACATTAAACAATTTGTAAAAAAATTAGATGTAAACGGCGACGCTTCTTGTCATCTCAAAGCGGTGTTCCCAAAAATTAATGAAGCCAAAATAAAAGGAGGTATTAATTAATTTGTTTACATATCTAGTACGTTTTTCATCGTTTTCATCTGTTTTGATAACTTTTAGGTATTTTTATTGGACCTCAAATTCGAAAAATTATGAGAGATGCAGATTTCATTAACAAGCTAAGCTCCGTTGAAAGACGTGCATGGTATAGTTTTGTTGCGCTATGCGATAATTTCCTTGGAAATCACGACTATGTCACAGTTGCCAATGAGTTTTTAAGTGCGTATTGTGAAATGGGCTGCAACATGTCCATAAAAATTCATTTTCTGCATTCGCATTTGGACTTTTTCCCAGATAACCTGGGCCAGTTCACCAGGAAATGGCAACTATTGAAAAACGCTTTGAGGGAAAAAATAAGATAAAAATGATTTCAGCTGGTCACTTAAACGAGAAACTGATGATGCTGATTAAAAAAAAACGGTCAAGCAAACACTTTTGAGTTAAATAACCAAAAATAAAATTTGTATTAAATGTTTAAAAGTTTATTTTCATGAAAAGTTAAATAACTCAGTCAATAACTTATCTATTTTTAAACCCCAATATGCGTTGCAATCGCATATTGGGGTATTATATTCTCTTAATAAAAGAATGTATAAAAACGTCACCAAAGTTGAAAATTTTTTTAAAAATCTACAAAATTTGTGTTTACTCGACAATAACACCCAAATTTCACAAGTTTTCTTAGATAAATTATATATCATTCCAAAGATCTCAGTTTCTTCTTTCCAAATCTAGTAAGAAATTGAAAATCGGATCATTATCAACAAAATTACAGGCTTATAAGTGCGCAAAGGTACAAAAACCGGTTTTTTAACCGTAAATCCGGATTTTGGAGGTGTCCGGCATATTTCACTTTTGGAATCTTGTTTTACTCGATAAGCCCTACAAGAAAAATAATATCCGGTCCCAGGTTTTTTGGACTGTCGCACCGTGTTAATTACACTAAATTGAAATTAAGGTAAAAAGCTAGAAAATGCTAAATGTATTGTTGAAAACGCTCAAAAAAGGCTAAAGGCTTATCAAATATTTCACGCTAAAATGGAAAATAAACCTAAATTTAGCTCGAAAAATCTAATATGGCCACACTGCACTCAACTATGTTATTAATGTGTTTATTAGATAGTCTCCAGGCCGCTTTATAGGCCACAATCGGCTGAGAAGGAGAGCCACTCTCGTTCTCAGCCGAACACGAGAGACGTAAAACAACCAAAAAAGAAATTCAAGGCGTTGAACCTAAAATTTTGCCTAACATTGGCTGAACTTATTATTGACAATAACAGTTTTAAGTTTTGAATGCTTATTGTTAGTTTAATTTACAATTGAAGATTCGATAGATTAATTGAAAGGTAAAAAATAGATTTCATTGATACTTTCTCCTAATTTGTTTACTGGTGTAAATTAAGTTACTTTATAGGGAACTAAACTATAAACTGTATTGTAGAAATTACAAACGGAATGATAAATTGTGGTGAAGAGTATAACAAGTAAGAGTGCTATATTCGGCTGTGCCGAATCTTTGCTACCCTCCACCGAGTGGAATTTTATTGAAGTCTATGATCTATAATATACCAATCTTTACAAAATTATTTTTCTTTATTCCTGGTCTTATAAAAATAGGACTGACCAAATTTTTTACCATAGCATAATTCGAAACAGTTTTAAGCGTACTATAATGCTTTCCGATAGTGAGCTCTATAAAAGGCCTTTGATAAATTATGGAAAAATCTGTACGAAATTTTTCACTGTCATTTCTAGACTTATGAAACTATGACAAACCAAATTCTATTGCAGTAGCGTTATTCGTAACTGTTTTGGGCATACTAAAAGGACTTTTCCTCAATAGGGCTTTATATGGGGCGTATGGTTAATTGAAGCAGGTTTTTAACTAAACTTAATAGTATGATTTCTAGTCATATTAAACGAAATTGTGCAAAAAGCTACGTCGATCCGTGCATTCCGTGTAGAGATGAGCGATATTTCTGTACATGGGATTTAATCAATGTTACTGAAAAATCACGAATCACAGTTGTGACCAAATTTGTCAAGTAACAGGTACTTGCTAAGTCGTTCTTTTTGTTTTTTGTTACATACAAAAATTTATGATATTTCACTGTTTGTGTGGTTAATAGCGTTTTTTTAATGCAATGGCGAATAATGTTGCTGTTCCTTTCATTCTATCTTCTACCTTATTAGTATTTTTTGTAAGCCAAAGTTTATTTATTCAAGTATGTTTGTATATGCAAGTACACAGTTTTGAAAGCTCTTACAATTTGTTGTTGTTTCTTTGCAAAGTACTTACAAAAGCTCTTGCGAAAGCTCGCTCATTGTACATATAGCTTGGGCGCACTTGCTGTAGAAGAACTAAAAACTGACAAACCGTGATCACAATCACAGTTTTAAGGAGCAGTGATTTTTAAATCACGTTCACTAATCACGATGTTCCTTAAAAATCAAGGGATCGCTCATCTCTAATTCCGTGTAACAAAGTGATCAATTTTTTGGAGAGATTGTCCCACATTCAAACCTCTTTACTTACTGAACCGATTGTGCTGGATTTAAATAGAATAATTTGACACAAATACTGTTCTTTTCTTTTGAATCGTTGAGGGTGTGATTTCAACACAAAGACGGGCTTGGATGAATCGACTTAGAATTTCTCAAATATGGTTGGATTTCAACAATGTATATGCTTGCAGTTAACCATAGTATGGTTATATAATGAGCATAATATGGTTAACATAGAAAAGGCAGCAAAAACATTTTAAATGACCAATTAGTTAAAGCTGAGGACGTTATTCTGCCACCATTGCATCTTAAACTAGGACACATGAAACAATTTGTAAAAAAATTCGATGTAAACGGCGACGCTTTTTGTCATCTCATGGTCAAAATTAACCATAATGAATCATATTTCGGTCAATATCATCAATAATAATGGTCAAAATCAACCATATTATGTTAAAAATTAGCCATGGTATGGTCAAAATTTTCCAGAATTTGGACAAAGGTTTTTATTTCATGCATTTTTTTTATTTGCACATTTAGTGCCAAGTTATAATTTTATTTCGTTTTTTTTCCTGTTACGTTCCACTTTATAAGCAATCCCCTTTAACTCATTTTCCAGCCTGTAACGACCTTCATAAACATTATTTTCGTTCTACGGATCTTTACTACGTAAATTTATGTATTTTAATCAATAATGAAAATAAAATGATTAAAGATTTTGTGCAAACGAAGCAAGTATTTAATTTAAAAGCATTCAAGAGCAAAAAACCACAATTTTGTTGCTTTAAAACATATTCACCCCTATCGTGAATAATTTTTCCCTCGTAATTTTTTCCCTTTTCACGTATTTGCGATCATGAAAAACTCCCACGAAAAAAATTAATTCATAGGAGAATAATAACGTGAAAAAAATGTTCGCGGGAAAAAATTCCCCTTATCGTGAACAATTTTTTCCCTTGTAACTTGTTCACTTTTCCCTTTGAATTTCTCACTTTATTTTTGCTGGGGAACAAAACATTTATGTTGTTAATTCTTCTCATAATTCGAATATTGAAGTTTACAAAATTAATTTTAATGTCAATTTCCGTTAAAAGAGGCACAAACTTTTATGTATGCATGGTTGACAATTTAGCCTTTTTCCGGCTAAATCTGGCGGTTTTTTTTCATCCAGCGATAAAATAATGGCTAGATTTTTTTCTTTTTTGTAATATTTATTTATGACAACCTTTTGGCATTTTCTTAATTAATATGCTGATATAACTTTGATGTTGATATTCCTTTCATACTTAAAAATGCAGCAACATCATTTACCTCAAAGGACAGTTTTAGCAACCTTGATATATTAACGGTTACTTATTGTAGAACCGCATAAAGCTAAGTATTTTTGGATATGAATATGTAAGTGGGCTCCCGCAAAACTTGCCAAAGCACTACTTATACAACCATGATAATTTTAATTCGGAAGTCCGAATCAAGTGTCGATGATAATCAGGAAGATATAGAATATTTATTGCTAGAAAATATATTGCAAGACTCTCCTGATAAGTTAAATATTGACTTCGTTAGGCCTAATTAAATTACACTAGTGCGCAATCGTCTTTAGAATTTCCAAAAAGAAATTTAGTGAAAAAAAGATAAACGCCTTCTAATATAACTCGTATGCAGCAGTTTGACTTTGCCTCAAGATCACTTAATTGTAAAAAATCAAAGCCATTTCTAGCTATTTTTGGTTTCAATTCTAGCCTTCTTTTGATCTGTCGAATTGGCAACCTTGTATGTATATTGTTCAAGAAAATGCAAAAACGGGTCGATTCCCTGAGGTGTTATGAAGCTTTTCAAAGACGTGGTGGCAGAATTTGGGAATTTTTTTTACTACAAAAAAGCGCAATAAGCTAATGTTGCAATCACTTCAACACAATATATTTTATTTCGTATTTTTTAATTTTTCTTTAAGATTTACGTGTATATTTTTGAACAAAAAAATTTTTTTTAATATTTCTGCTTTTTTACATTCACTTAGAACTGATAGCACGAAAAATTGTTCACGGGAGTTTCACAATAGAAATTTTCCCTTCGTGGAAAATAAAAATTTCATGAAATCAAAAATTTCACTTCTTTTTCACGATAGGGGCGATTATCTAAAATATAAAATTTAATATAAATGATTTTAAAATATTATAATTTCAAACATATTATTGTTACTATTAGCCAAAACATGTTTGAATACAATATTGTTTTGTCTTTTGGATGGATAAATTTAACCATAATATGGTTGATGGTGATAATAATATGGTTAAATTAACCATAATATGTGTAAGTGTATGGCTGTTGCTTTAATTTCAATTGAACTAATGTAAAAACGAAGAAAATGCCCTACAAGAAATTGCTGATTAAAACAAATACATACAAAGCCTATATACTAACACTCTTGCAGCAATTTTATATTAAATTGTTGCTGTCGGCGCGTTGCCATAGTGGGGGTTTTCGTACAAATATTTTGTAAAATTTTTTCTTATATATAATTTGGTTTCGGCATCATTTTTATATACGTGTTTGATCATCATAGTAAGTTTTTCAAACTTTTTAGTTGTTCTGTACTTGTTTTTAAATAAATTTCATAGAAATATTTTGAATTTATATATTATGGAATTGTGGGGATTTTTGAAACAAGACATTGTTAATAAAAAATATAACGCAATGGCAATGCTGATTCATACAGGCGGCAAAATTAATAAGTATGAGAAAGACAACTGCATGTTAAATTGCATAGTGCAGGGTTGCATATTTGGCCTTTAAACATGTAAATGTCATTTTATTATTGTGAATCCCCGCGTACTGAAATAAAATGGTCAAATTGAAAATTTTTTATTCGTGGTGATAAATGTTAACAGTGAAAGTGCCTTATAAGAAAAATTAAATAAATTTAATAGAAATCAAAATATAAAAACATTGAAAAAAGACAAAAAACAAACAAATTGAAAAAAAAAAAACAAATAAAAGAAATAAAGAATTAAGGAAATAACATGGTACATGTACCATGAGAAATAAGAAAAACAAAAACTTATTAAAAACTTGAAAAAACACCATTAAAACAAAAAAAAAACTTTATAAAACATATTAAAAAAAGTTACAATGAAGAATACATCTTCAAATTTGTATTTTGAGTCAGAAATATAAAAATTTTATGAGTGATGTATGTAAGTGAAAGTTATGTTTCTGATGCAGTGGAGAACTTGACGCTGTTCAATAAGATTTTAAGAGGTATGTAAAAATTTTGCACAACCAATGAATTAATTAAACTGTAAGCACTTGTTTTATTTTACTTTATAAATTTCAGATATCTTTCCCAAGAATTTGAGAGGATCCTCGGGTTTAAGAAAGGCTTTGCACAAAAGCAACCACAGGCAAAAACAAAAAATGTATTATTAGAAAAATTAAGAAAAAAAAAATAAATTTTTTGAAAATAATTTATGTTATTTTGCACCAAATTTTTAAAATATATATTTAAAAAAAAATTAAAAACAATATTTTTTTTGAAATTATGTACCTGTCAACTATGGCTGGCTTATACATCAGGACTGATTAGTCAGCTCTGACGATATTTACATCAGCTCTGATTAATCAGCTCTGACGATATTTACATCAGTACTGATTAGTAAAATACTGTGGAGTGAGCAGTTCAGATATATAATTTACTAGTTCACGAAGTTCACAAGTATGAGAGGGAAACAAAATCACACGTACACGAATTTTTACATCAGTTTTTTCATATTGCCCTTAATAAAATGATAGAAACTTCTGATGTATAAACCCATCAGCAATGAACATCAGATGATGCATCAAATGACCGTCATTGTTCTTGTAGGGTGAAGAAAGAATAATTAATTAATCATTCATTCTTATGATATACACTAGGCACAATAAGTCTGCGTACAAGCAATTGATATGTTTTTCAGAACTAAAAAAGTAAAAACATTTTGTGTAAATCTATAAAAAAATTAATTTTATTTGTTTATTTGGATTAGTTCTAAAAATATTTGTACTTATTTTAAACAAAAATAAGAACGATAGTTCATAACTGCAAAGTAAACTAACAGCCTATTCAAAAAGGCATATGCATAAGTCTGCGTACAAACATTTTTTGTAAGGTTTTTTGTTTCAAATTTTTAAATAAAAAAAAATTAATATCAAGTTGAAGTTCATTTTCGTTAGAGAACCTCCGCTAAACGGTTTGGAAATGTATCAACTACCTTCGACGTCTCTTGAACGAAAATTTTGTTGCATTCTTCAATTATCGAATTTTTAATGTTTGTTTGGAATAAATTTTGTGCTGTCGAATACGAGGATCCAATAAATCCTATAAATGTACTATGTGACTTAAATATTGAGGCTGCAGAGGGCGTTTAAGCTGTTGTGGGACATTGTACAGTAGCCAAAGCTTCGTATTATGAGCCGTAGGCTTTGGGTCGTTATATTGTTAAAACATGTAATCGTTACCCAGGTTCAATTTGTTTACGCTGCGCTGAAAATTGTCTATTAATATATTAATATATATTTTAGTATACATTTTACAAATTTCCGACTCCTTGGCACGTAGAAAGCCTCTGGTGTCACTTGAAAATCGTCAGAAGCTATTATCGAGAAGATGCTAAAAAAATCCTGGTGGCCATATCTTGCATTTTTGTTTTAAGTCCTTTTTGCCCCATGAATGTGTATGAGCAATATTCGCGTATTATCTGTGGACAATGAATTCTATCGTACGGCCTTTGCTTCATATTATATTGATCCACTTTGGATGGCTGGCTTCGTGAGTTGCTTCTTTAAAAAGGTTAAGTGCCAATTACATTTTTTAATTCATAGCTTTTGTTAGCTGGGATTTTGCAACTGGGAAGCTGATTTTTTGGAGAACTATCTAAAAAAGCTTAAGCAAAGCTTACTGCGTTTGCAAATGACGAACAATAAAACATTGCATTATCTTCCGGTCCTAATTCATCACATTGATAATCTGGAACTTCCACGCTGTCTTTAAAATAATCAGTGATTTCTTGTTAAGGCTTTATTCTTTCGCTTAAAGCAGCTTTTATCAACATCAGAGTTCTATGCAGTTATAGCCTTTCCGCCACTGCGACAAGTCCCAGTCTATAGCAAACATCAATCTTTTAAAATTGTATTAAAGTGGATCGAAATTTGCTGTAATTAATTATTTTTTTTTTTATATTTACACGTTTCTTTCTCATTTCGACAATTTTTCTTTTAATTTTAAATCTTCTTCTTTTTCATACAAGAGTTCATCAATTATAATAATTTCAGCTATTTGACTTTGTGTGAGCAAACATTTTAAAACATGATTTTCTTTGGCGTAAATTTGTTTTGTAGTATATTCAGTGCTGCCATCTTGTGGGCAATTACCCAAATTTAGTGCAATTTTTGCCACCGTGGGGGGAGGGTCAGTAATTTCTTTGAGGTGTATATCAGGTGAAATTTTAAATTCTTTAATTTTAAAACAAATAATATACTATGGATTTAATTTAAGTGATAAAATTTATACCATTTAAGATGTTGTTGATCTAAAAAATGTACAGTATATTAAAAAAAAGATTTCCAAAATTTATCAAACAAAAGATTGATAGTGAATGGCGCCAGATGGACAAGAGTTCGATAAAAATTAGCTTTATCGTGATTTAGAACCTAAATTTTATCTGGCAGCTATGTTTGCAGCTATTGTCTAATAATCGTACGAAAATTATCGACAACTGGAATGGGTCGATGAAATATCAAGATAATTTCGATCACATTTCATAATTTATAAATGCGTTCACTGCGGTTGATTGACATTTAACATTTAAGGAAAATTGAAGAGAAATTTTCGTTCTGCTTATTATACAATAATTAGGTGTGGGCTTGTTTACACTATTATACTTTGTGTTAATACATGTCAAAAGCTCAAGTAATATGTAATAGTGTGAATGCATGTGTGATGGAAAAGACAAGTATTATGAAAAAAATTTGACATCCCATACAACTTCACCGTTTTTTGAAATTTTTCTAAATGGCAAGCTGCTTTATTTAAGCAACTTGTTTTTTTTTTAAATTTTGTTTTTTTCTTTCTATCCTCTTACAACTACAATTCGTGTTGGAAAAAACCTAGCCTATTGTAGGGGAATGTAAGAAAAAAAAATTTACGGTTTATTGTTGTGTCTTTGTTGAAGCTTTGATATTGTTACATGTAAGACCTGAGTGTTTTAAAATTCTTATTCAATTTATGGTCTTACTTGTACAATATTTTTAGCTTTTCTAAAGTATTTGGAGTAAAACGGCAAACCAGCGAAATGCGCTATCCCACAACAATAAATTTCAGTGTTTTCATTTAAAAATTGGGATTATTAGCACATCATTAATAAATGAATTAATTAAAAAAATACTTTTCATTGGATCAGGATTGCATCTTATTTTATGTGTGATAGCTAATGCTATAAACACATTCGAGACAGTAAGCTACCGACTTCAATATATCAAAAATAGAATACATGTGTGTATATGGAAATGATTATTTTAACGACGACACGGCTACATGGCTGCAGATTGTTGTCCATTAAACATCTGCATGAAACTTAATAATGATGTTCATGAAATTTTCATTATAATTTTGTATTTGCTTCATTTGTATTCAGTAAAATGAATAACTACGAAATGAAAGCAACAAACACACGAAATTAAAGAGAAGAATAAGATGCAGTTTTTTGTTTACTTAAACAAGAGAATATGAATACTAACAACTCTGATACAAAACAACCACTGAATAAATGAATAAGTTTAATGAAAAACACATTTATTTTAAAATCAGTATTGCCAGGTGAAAGAAATAAAAAAATAACCATGAAGAGTAAAAGCAACAAGATAAGGAAGTACATTTATATTAAAATAATAAAAATAATACAAATCTGACTTTGTTTGCAATGTAAATTTTTAAACTTCAAAAAAATTTCATTTTATTTTCAAAAACATTTTTCAGCAATGTGTTTTGCTTGGAAGTACATAGAAAAGTTGCTTGGAAAAAAATTTAAATTTAATAAAAAAAATGCTTTACAAATTACATATATTATTGTAAAGGTAACAAAAAGAAAAAAAATACATACATTTACTAAGTGGCAACTTTGCTATTGAGTATTTATATAAAAAAATTTGAGAGAATGAAAACTGTAAAACAAAAGTCGTTTCATTGAACAAAGTCTTTGTGTTTGCCATATGAAACGAAATGTGTTTTCTAGTAGCATGAATAAAACAACAGTTTGTTCGGTAATCTGAATTTTACTTGAATACGAACTTCATTGTATAAACATTTCCATGCTGATTTATTGTTCATGCTGATTTTGTCGTTGTAGTCAAATTAAACTAATTTCTATTTTTGTCCGCTACAAAACAGAATAAGTGTTGCTAATATAATCAAAAATTAGAAAAATTAGTGCTTAAAAAAAATAATTTTTTTTGTTTGAAACAAATTATTACCAAAGACTATAGATTTATAAAGATGTTGCACTTAGTACATTTGGAATTGACGAAAATGTTGTGTTTCTCAATGATGAGGGGAGGAAGTAACAAGGAAAGCAAAAAGTTCGTGCTCACATTCAGAAAACTGAAGAGAGCAAAAAAACACATTCATTAATACATACATACACATGTTTTCTGTTTTTGTCAACCAACGTGTGTGTATGTATGTTTTTTTTTGTTGAAACCGGTTTTCGGTATTTTTATACCCTTCACCGAAGGTAAAAGGGTATATATAATTTTGTCATTCCGTTTGTAATTTCTACAATATTGATTTAAGACCATACAAAGTATATATATTCTGGCTTCTTATGAGAAGGGAAGTTCAAATCCGGTTGTCCGTCTGTCCGTCTGTCCGTCCGTTGAAATGGGTTTTCCGAAGACCCCAGATATGATGAAGGCTAGGTTGTTATACATTTATGTCACATATAGTCCGGATTTGTTTGCTATTGAAATTCAGGAAGATCGGTCCATAAATGGCTGAGATATGAGCAAAAAACCACGACTACCTCTAATTTTTCCCATAAATCCCATGTTGTTGTTGTTTTTTTCCCATAAATCCCATGTTGTTGTTGTTTTTTAAATTCTTTTTTCTGCATTGAAATTTGGTACAAACATCTTGCTTGCCAATACACAAACTCTCTAAAAAAATGGGCGGGATTGGATAAGTGGGTGTGGCACTTCCCATACAAAGACGTTATGTATTTCTGTATATCTGGAGAACGAAACGAGCTAAAGTTCCCAAATTAGGTACAAACATATCGGTTATCAA
This sequence comes from Pollenia amentaria, assembly GCA_943735925.1. Lineage (NCBI taxonomy): Eukaryota > Metazoa > Arthropoda > Insecta > Diptera > Polleniidae > Pollenia > Pollenia amentaria. Next base: position 64,164,621 of record OX031008.1, on the reverse strand, counting down.
TACACAGTATCCCACAAAATATGGGCGCGATTGGAAAAGTGGGCGTGGTACCTCCCGTACAAAGACATTATTGAAAATACTCAAAATTTTAAATTTTAGGGCTCTAGTATGACATATGAACACGTTTTATATACCAAAATGTCAGAAATTTTTAGCAGCATATATTTCCCGAAAACCCTGAAACCTTTCTCCCAAAAATGGAAGAGTAATGCCCAAAATAAAATTTTTTTTTTTAAACATACCCATTTTCGGGAACAATAGGTCTTCCCGAGTCCAAGTTTTATAATCTAAGTAAATGGTTTTTTCTTCCTTAAAACGTGGGTATATAAATCTGCCAAATCGGTTAAGAAATGGTTAAGTTATTAGCAAAATACTCCAAAAATGGGCTAAAAAGCATCAAAATTTCTATAAAAACTAAAATTTTAGAGCTGTTATATGACCTATGAATACATCTATTATATCAAAAGATCGGAAATTTTTAGTAGAACATATTTGCTGAAACACTCGGAAAAATCGGTTCAGATACAAAAAAGTTATTACCAAAATATTATTTTTTTAAGAAAAATACCTATTTTCGGGAACCGTAGACCTTTTCGAGTCCAAGTTTTATTACCAATGTAAATGGTAAATTTCTTCCCAAAGACGTCGGTATATAAATCTATCAAATCGATTGGAAAATGCCCGAGTTATGACCAAATTACTGAAATACTTTTTATACCCTTCACCGAAGGTAAAAGGGTATATATAATTTTGTCATTCCGTTTGTAATTTCTACAATATTGATTTAAGACCATACAAAGTATATATATTCTGGCTTCTTATGAGAAGGGAAGCTCAAATCCGGTTGTCCGTCTGTCCGTCTGTCCGTCTGTCCGTCCGTTGAAATGGGTTTTCCGAAGACCCCAGATATGATTTCGCATGCGTACCGGTGGTCGAGTGGTCTAGCAGTTATGTCACAAGTAAACTTCTGGGTGTTGGCGGGTTCAAATCCCATTCGATTAATTTTTTTTTCTCTTGGTATTTATAAATTATTTTTAATTAAATAAAAAATATATAATTTTTTGCTATTTTTTTTTTTACTTTTATATGCTTTAAAAAACGCTCTTTTTTTTTTACTTTTATATGCTTTAAAAAACGCTCTTTTTTTTTTACTTTTATATGCTTTAAAAAACGCTCTTTTTTTTTTTTTTATAAAATTTACAGTTTTGTACTATATAAATGCGCATTTCTTTTCTGTGGCTAATAATTTTATATAAAAACCAAACAATTTATTTTAGACAAAACCCTTAATATCTCAAAGCAAGAAATTTCGACTTAAGCCATTATTATTTAATGCCACAGAAATATTACATATGTATGTATATTTATATAAATATCCTTTTGTTCTTATCGCACCATGGTGAAGGGTATATAAGATTCGGCATAGCCGAATATAGCACTCTTACTTGTTTTTAAAATGATTTTGTTTTTGTTTTCAAGCAATTTATGTGCATATAACATACGTAGAAACAAATGCGACCGATTGTTAAATTGGTAGGGTAAGAATATGTGTTTTATTGTTGTAAAAATGAAATTATAACGATTCGAACCGAATTATAATTAAATTTTTTAGACAATTCAACTATGTAGGTATGTACTTTTAATATGTGTATGTTTGTATCAAACGAATTTATTAAAAAAAGTGTTTTTTAAGAAAAATGTTGACACTTCTAAAATTAATTACATTTCAATAGCCCTGGGGGCTAGTAAATAGAATTTTTGAAACAACCAACAAAATTTCTGACAAGCAGCAAATCGAAAATTGTAATTGAAAAAGTCAAATAAAAACGATTAAAATATTTTGTGAATTCAAAACAAAAAAAAAAATATATATATAAAATAAAATGCATAGAGCCACCTGCAAAAAAATTGTATTTTCCTAATTTGTTCATTATTTAATACTGTACTTTTCGTTTATAGTCATTTCCATCGTTAGTCACATTAGCGATATAGTCCATTTAATCTTTATTTTTGCCGCTATACAGAAGATTAATAGAAAGTATTTGCGTTATAGTCCATTTAGCGATATAAGCACATTTACGATATATTCCATCTATCAGCGGCTAGAAACGGCAAAAGTAAAGCAAATTATTAACGTTTTAGTCACATAAGCCTAAGTTTTTTGTTTGTTTTCGAAATTACAAACCATATCAAAGAATCAAGAAATTAATCGTTTACTTTTTCTTATCAACTCTCCAATCGAAAAATATTAGTTTTTGTGTTTGGTAATAGTGATAAAATACCTTATTATTGTTTTAACTTTTTTAAAACAGTATTCAACTCTGTTGCAAAGCTATAAGCCCGCTGTCAGTGTTGTTAATATGATTTTTTATTTTATAAATTCATATTAAATTTTCCAAAAATCGGCAAAAAAATTTTCAATATTTAGCATTATTCCAGGAGTGTGTTTATATTGTAGTTTTTTGAACGATTTAAAATAAATCGGTCATGCTCTGACAATCTTAAAACGCTTAACATTTGCGATTCTGACTTGAAATCGTATAATATGAGTTCTGTAAATCACAATAGCACGAACTTTGGCGAATAGAAATTACAAAAGTATGCTGAAGGACACTAGAATTTTTGTAAGAAAAAATATAAATTTTAAGAAATTTTTAAAATTACATTTAATATGTAATCAAACGCGATTAAATTTTTAGAATTTATTTTCCAAAATAAATAAAAAATTTACTTGTTTTCTTATAGAGATCCGAAGCTTGATAACTTTTGGCAAGGAAAATGTCTGAAAATCAAATAAAGCTTAAGCTTTATTCCAAGTTTCTAAAGCAACAATTTTTAAATGTGTTTAATGTAATTATCTGGCAAAATTATCAATTTTTCATCTAAAACAATCGCATTCGTAATGCGATTTTAAAATTTGTTAGAAATTTATAGAAAAAACAGTAGCACATAATTTTTTTTTATGTAATAAAGAAAGAAAGGTAAATTGCTTTTCATAAATCGCTAACTTTTTTAAATTTTGCCACAAAAATCGGCATGTCGGCAAACACAAAATTTCGTCACCAAATAGGTTTATAAATCGCCACATCTGACAGCCCTGCTCATAGTGGCACACATATACATATGTGAACTAGGCGTATAGTCATTCTAGCGATATAGTCCACGATTTGTGACTTAAAGCAAAAAGTACTGTTCATAGTATTTTTTTTAAATATTTTTACACAACGTCAAAATTGTATATAGTCAAAAAAGATATAAGTTTTTCCAACGATATTTTTCAAAAAAGTTCTTATAATGTAGACCATAACCAAACAAATCGTAGTAATATAACATACACTGTCCCGTGTTCGAGCATTAGTATATTTACAATCATAAAATCTAAGGTGTTTTTTTTGAAATATTGATAAATACATAGCCATGTATTAGTATAATTAAAGTGGGAAACAGCTTAGAAACAAAAGAAAAGTTTTAGCCACCATATCGATGTAGCCACCATCTTTTTTAAAATATAAGTTTGGCAGCATGTTGTTACCCCTAAATGGATTAACATCGGTAATTTAATTTCAGTTTATTTCGTTGTCTCGTCTCGTCGTATATATCCTTGTTTATCTAGGTATACGATGAAAAAGCATTCTTTACTTCGTTAAAAGATATCATTTCACACAGCAGAAACATGAATTTTTCCCCACACGGAAATAGTTTGTTGCCGTAGTACTTTGCTACCGTTTTACACACGCCCTAACTATTAACTTTTAAATGTTTCCCATGTGTATTGCTTCCGTCATAATATTTATAAGGACTAGTAAATTTAACATCTCCATCCTGTCTTTATAACATACGTTATTCTCCGCAAACCAAAAACTATGAATAAATTAATAAATTTTTCATTTTCATTGATTTATTTTGTAAAAATATTTTTGCAGACTTTTATAAGAATTCTACAAACTTCTAAAGTAAGACTTCCAAAGCCTGATTATTTTTCATAATTTGTAATAATAAATAACATTGGATTTTTCGTCGGAAACAATTTAATAATTTGTAACAAAAAAAACATTGAAAATCAAGTTTTAATACATTTTTAAACAAAAAATAAATAAAATTTCAAGAAATTACGTGCACACACGTGCAACTGGCTGCAAATTTTTATGAAAATCAAAAGCATTTTGATTATGTCGCAGTTAATTTTTTTAGAAAAAATATTTTTTATATTCCAACAATTGTTTAAATTTAGACAATAACAGAATTTGAACTTCGGTGCAAATCGATTTAGTTTCATCTGTACAACAATAAAACACATATTATTGCCCTACAATTAAAAATCGGTCACATTTGCTTTTACATAGGTTGTTTGGACATAATTGCATGAAAACAAAAATTCTTTTGTTGGGTTTTTTCTTTATTTTTACTAAAATGTGTTTTCAACAAAAAAAAAACTTTTGGTTTGTTCATATTTTTTTATTTGCCATGTACATACATACATACACACACGCGTGTATACACACATATACGCTAAAAGATAAGAAATAAAAATTCTCTGAGAGTAATAAGTTCTCTGAGAATCAAAGTGGCAGTAGTCGTACTGCCGTTCAACAAATTTAGCACTGGCCGTACAATGTATGGCAGTGGGATATCTTTATATATTTATAGTCTTTGTTATTACTTTTTAGTATCCTTAAAATAAGTTCTATAGGAAGATGCTTGTCACGCCAACGCTCCTCGTTTAAGAGCTATATGAAGTAAAAGTTTCAAAATACTTTATACATATCTCTTAAGGTATAAACTGAATCTTAGCAGTATGTCAGTACAAACCATAAAAAATCAGATTTAAGGCAAAAGATGAGAGATTAGAATTACATTAAAGAAAAACTATCGGCGTTGTGTTATTGTACATATGAAGTAACCAGTTCAAAAATAAAAACGAAACGTCACAAAATGCTCGAGGCTTTGAAGCACACATTGGAAGAAACACAGAGGAAAGCATTGCATAGACCGAAATAGGCCGATCTTAAAGCAAGTTTGTACAAATGTTCCTCTTGAAGCAACAAAACGTACTTGCGCAATGACTGTTCCAATTTCAATATCAATTGCTAAGCACGAGTTCGCGTAACTGCAATCTGAAAAGACAATGATGTCAGTAATGGATGGCTGGAAAATGTTTACAAAATACACAGAATTCGCTATCTGAAAAGTTTTGAAGAACTAATTTTCTGAGAAATGTCAGGTGTAGTACCTTTAACTTATAATACATGACTGATTGTATAATTACACTATGCTAGTTGAAAAAACAGATAAGCCGGCCACATGGCTTTTTGACATAATTCGGGTACGCTGAATCCAGTGGTGCCCACGGTTTTTTAAGATTGGCTCTGGCTTTCGAGATATACCGTTATTTCGAAAATGGAGGAGGTTGCAAAACATATGCTCGCTCAACTCAAAAACGGTTTAGTTTATTGAAATTACTAAAAAAAAAACCGAAATTCCGCAATAAAATTTCATTTAAGAAAAATAAAACCTTTTTTCTAATATGAGTAGTCGTTGCTGAAACATAATTTTTTTTTTTTTAAAGAAAAATGAATTTTTTTATCAAAATTTTGAAATTTTTGTTTGTTAAAAATTCATAAAAAATTAAAAAATGCAGCTAGGCTTCTAATTTTTTGCAGACATGTCAAAAACGAAGCTGCAAACAAAACAAGCCATAAATGATTAAAATCTTTGATTTTATTCACAAAAGTCGACAAATTTAAATTAATATAAGAATTTCATAAAACGCAATATTTGTATGGGAGCCCCCCTAAGAAGTGGGATAAGGGGCAAGTATGTCTCGAGAAAATGTTAAGGACAAAAAAATAATTGAGTTCGGTCATACATTATATACCACAAGGGGCAACTTCTGGGAATTTATGGGACTTTTTCTTCAATATATATGAAGAATATAATTTATATGGAGCATTTCATAGGATTTTTTTTAATTATTAAATTCTTTATTCAACATTATGTATATATCGAGCCTTTGCTGCAATAGAGTCATAACTCAAAAACGCTGATTTTTGAGCTAATGTATTTAATGCTTTAGCTCACAGTGGAACATAGGGCCGCCTACTAGCTAATAATGTGGAGTTAATCACCATATCGCTTCTTCATATTGTGTAAAAATTTCATACAAATATCTTCTATATTCAACTCTAGAGAGAAGAATTAAATATTTAGATGCTAGAAATTCAAATTTGAGTTATGACTCTATTGCATCAAAGGGCCGATATGGAGAATGTACCAATGCAGAAAATTTATTTTCAATGACATTTTGACGTAAAATTTTTTAAATGCGGTTTTTGTGCCATTTACAATACAAAACAAAAGAACAAATATTCAAATTTATGCTATTCCAAAGAAATATGCATTATAACCACACTTTCACTTTGCGGTAGGAATTTTGGAAAATCCACAGTTACCGATTAAAAAATTCTTAAAATTAAGAAATAAAATCATAAATGCTCCACATCAAACTGGGTATTGTAAAAAATTTTATAAAAGCATTGAGCCCAGATGGTGTTGCTTTTACCGAATTGCGCTGAATTTTTCCACCATTAAGCGGCATGAAAGTAAAAGAAGGTATGAACTCTAACTACTTTATTAAATTAGATTTATATTTCATATCATAATGTTTTTATTTTACAGGAATTCTTAATGGACCGGACATTCGTTGTCTTATAAAGGCCCATCAATTTCAGGTTGCATTGAATGATATCGATCTATTGGCCTAGAATTGTGTGAAATCAGTAACAGAAAATGTATTAGGAAATCATCGGTCTGAAAACTGGCTAATTTTAATCAAAACTATGCTTACCGCATTTAGAAACTTAAACGTTAGAATGTCATTGAAAACACATTTTTTGCATTACAAGGTTGAAAAATTTAGGCCCTAATCATGTACAACGCAGCGCAACGCCAAACAATAACATTGAAAGCACAAACAATGTCATAAATATTTTGTAATTTTATTGTTGCTTTCAACAGAAATTCATGTACCGTTTTAAAATATTCAACGACACAAGCAATGGAGCGTTTGAAATTTTAACACGCAATGTGAATTTCTGTAGAAAGCAACAACAAAATTACAAAATATTTATGACATTGTTTGTGCTTTCAATGTTATTCTTTGGCGTTGCGTTAGTTCTGTGGCGTTGCGCTGCGTTGTACATGATTAGGGCCTTAAGTGGGAAACAGAATAGTCGCTGTAGTACAACGTTACGAATAGCGCTGCAAGTTGTGAAAAGTTAAAAACGGCAGTTTGAAAGTAGTGTCAAGAGAATACGTAGTGTTGTTGTCGTTGCAGTTGAAGTAGAAGCGCAAAGTTCGAAATTTTGAACTTTGTTGCGCTACAGAGCATGCGTCAGCTTCAGCTTCTACTACAACTACTTTATTCTGTTCCAGGCCTTAATGAACAATCACTAGCCGAGTCTGATGAACATGGCGAGAGATTTCACCAAGTAACAGCCAGGATCGAACACTGGTATAGCGGCAAACAACTTGATTCGCTATTAGGGGATATTTGTTGGAATCTGCAGGAGGAAGAAGAATAAATTTCAAAATAAAAACTTTAACTAACTAACAACAACAATAAATGTTTTGAAATTTTTAAGTTTGGTTATTATAAAAAATAAAAAAATTTCATCTTTTCTGAAAAAATCAAAAGTTGTAGACAGACTTTAATCACTTATAGCTTATTTTGATTGGAACTTTGTTTTTTATACGCGTAGAACCCTAGCCTTAAATTTTGCACCTGCAGCGCCTGAGATACCCCTAGACGGGCCAAATGTATGACCAACCCCACTTTATTTTTCATCTCAATCATTTATTTCTAACTTACCCACCCGCTATCTCCATTCCTTAAGGGGGCTACCATACAAAATGTTCAATGCAGACTAGAAATATATTGAAGAAAAAGTCCCATAAATGCCCAGGAGTTGCGCCAAGGGGGGATAAAATGTTTGACTCCATTAGTTTTTTGTTCTTAACATTTTCTCAAATTATACTTTCCCTTTATCACCATCCTTTAGGGGTGCTCCCATACAAACATTGAGTTTTATGAAATTCTTAAATTAATTAAAATTTGTCGACTTTTGTGAATAAAATCAAAAGTTGCAAACAGATTTTAATCATTTATGGCTTGTTTGGATCTTCGTTTTTTATACGTCTGCAAAAAATTAGAAGCATTTTCCAATTTTTTATGAATTGTTAAAAAACAAAAATTTCGAAATTATGTTTCTAAAACTTCAAGGAAATTTTATTCCGGAATTTCGGTTTTTTTAGTCATTTCAATAAACTAAACCGTTTTTGAGTTGAGCGAGCATATGTTGTGCAACCTCCTCCATTTTCGAAATAACGGTATATCTCGAAAGCCAGAGCCAATCTTAAAAAACCGCGGGCACCACTGGATTTAGCGTACCCGAATTATGTTAAAACGCTAGGTGCCCAGCTTGAAAAAAAAGTGTCAATTTCTTGCACAGTGTTATTAATTATAAATTGTTGTTCAAGAGCAATTGTGAACTTGAAACCAGCCGGTACAAATGAGATCAAAGTTTCTTTTTTGTAATGATGACAACTAAGTAGTTGAAGAAATATAGGTACACATGTTTATTATTGAATTTTTTACAATTTAAAATCGCTTAGAAAAGTTAATACATAAGTCGAAAAAGTTAACAACCCTTAGGACATTTCAGTTTCGTGATTCTACTGTATATTAGGATTGTTTTATTCAACCTGCCGTTAAGATGATATTCTTTTTGAGTTCCAAAACCTACAAAATAAAAATATTTTAAATGTTTTTTAAAAAATTCAGATGTTTTAACCCTTTACGGCGCAAGAACGCCAATTTCTTTAGTTTTTTGTTAAAAGGTGGTAAATAGGCTACTATTAATGGAAAAATTAATAAAAAATTTTTTTTTTATATTTAAGATATTATTTATGTAAAAAAATTATATGTTGCAGAAATGCAACATTGCAGCTGTAGCTCTAAAAATTGAAATTGAAATTAAAGAATATGAAAATTTTTAAAGAAGTTGTTTTGCTTATTGTAGCACAGACTAACCCCGCATTTTTCGCAAGATGTCTGCGTATAGCCTTTGCATTCAGGAAATTTGCATCTCATGCGTTTATCGACCCAAACTGGCCAGTGCCCATATTGGTCCAACCTGACATCTTTCGGTGGAACGTGTTGAGCCGGCCCTTTCTTCTTTTTATTTTGAATAAGACATTCAACATCACTTCCACGCTTTGTACGATTGTATTTGCATAACGTTTCAGCAATATTTAATCGAAAGTCAGCAGAGTTGAGAGTTTTGTTGGTACTACCCTTCCCAGCTTGTATTTTTCTATACAGAAGCCATGAAAAAATAGTAAAATAGTACACCTCAAAAGGCAATGTTGCATATATACAACAAACCAAAATCAGTATAAATAGGCAATGTTGCATATATACAACAAACCAAAATCAGTATAAAACGTAAACGAAATTGGTTTGGGGGAAAAATATGTAACTGATTATTGAAATATATCCTCTTACCTTTCACTCAAACAAATTTCAATAGTTAAATAACACTTTTACTTAAAAAAATAATTTTTTGAAAATGAATTCAAAGAGCGCACAACAGATTTCTACACACTTGTCACTTGAATGAAATAAATATAAACTTGTTGCTGTCTAGAAAGCTTATAGTTTTTAAACCGTTAGAATGCTATGTTGCCAAACTGCAACATCAACTTTAATTGCTATGCTGCCTCATATAATATTTTTACACTTACTTTAAGGGAATGTTGCAGAAATACAACATGACGCCGTAAAGGGTTAACGTTACAAAATGTATCATAAATAAGTATTAATATATTTGTAGGCTTAAATTAAGTTTGTGTACGAGTCTGCAATTATGCATGTTGTTCAATTTATAAAAATTAAAAATGATAGTGGCACCACTGAAATGTGAATACATAATAAAAAAAACACAGCTGTTTATATTTTTTCAATTGTAGCTGTCGTCTTTAATATAATTCATTACGCGACTACAATTGCACCCAACAGCATTTGTAGTCGTGTGTTCATGTTGCCTGCTGTCTCGAATGTGTTTAATGCTTTAATACTTGGTGCTCAAACACACAAAGTTTAATTTGACAAATTTTTGTTTTCTCTTGTTTGAATATAACATATAAACAGCGTTTCCAGAATGATGATTTTATCGTATTTTGGATTATTTTTTTAAACAAAAATATGATTAAAAATTTTTTTCTCAAATGATGATTTTTTATTTTTAGAAATTCTGATTTTTACTTTAATTTTTCTTATACAAAATACACGATTATTTAAACGGTGCTGCACACTTTTGTACCCAGTATCTAGAATACACAAAATTGTATCATTATTTCTGGACATAAAAAAAATATTAAAAAAGGCATATTATAACCTATTTCCAATGTGCGAAAGAATTCCTTCTTTCGAACAACTACATTTAAAACTAAAACAAATTCTAAAAACTTTGTTTTTTAAATTAAGAAAAAAAAAATTAAGATTTTCCTCTTCAAAATATGATTTCTTTCGCCATATGACAATTTTCATTCCAAAGATTCTGGTAACGCTGTATATAAATATAAAGTTGCAGCCAACTTCAGGTATAATCTACGAACGAAAAACAAAATGAATTTGTGAGTACAGCAAAGTATATACTCCCCCGCTATGCTCTTTTTCCTTCTCTTCTATAAACTCAAGACTTTGCAAAGTAAACTTTGCTTGTCTGAAAGGGGTCTTAGCTTTCTATTTCACAAAGTATTATGGAATACGTAAGACTTGTGAGATAGTGCAAGCTAGCCTTTACTAAACACTGTGATAAACAATTTTAAGCCAACTAAATTAAATATGTAAAAAACCATCGAAATAGGTCGTTTAATGAATAAGTAAAGGCGCAAAAAGAGTGAGGAAAACTAAATTTAAAAGTATTTAAGTATGAGTATCAGTGTGACCATTTAAGCATATATTTCAGCTTTTTTAGCTTTAACTGTACTTTTTTTTATAAACTTTTTTTAATTTTGACTACAAACAGTTGCACTCAAAAAGAAATTTCGCATAAAAATGGGTTAGTTTTAACTTAAGAAACGTCTTACCTGTTTTGTAAAAAAAAAATTAATATTCAGGGAATCTTATAAATGCCCTAATAATATTGATTATGCAAATTTTAAATAAATTTAATGAAAATATCCCAATATAAAAATTCCATAGTGTAAATGTTTGGGCATTTCATGTTAATCCAACGAAATATCTCAAACAAATTTGTGCTGTAAACTGCTTTTCATAAACTTTAAGAAATAAACGAGTCGAATAATTATTTTTATAGAATCTTTTAAATCACAGCAAAGCATGGAAATAAAATCGCTGGTATTTTGGAATTTTTTAAATTTTGTTTAAAATGAGTTCATAAAATTTATGTAGCTTTTAATAAAATTTAATGCTGTAAATAAATTGTTAGTAAAAATCTTGAAAAAATTTCATCATTTACCAAAATCATTTTTAACATTTTCTGGCCTTGTCTAGTGCAAGATTTAGATGTTAACAATTTTAAAATCTGGCCACACTGATAAGTATGCAAACAGTTCATTGGAGTTACCTTAATGACTTCAAGTGAAGTATACAATCTCTCATCGTGTAGAATAATATGCTTTATTTGTAGTCTTAATATACTTCAGTAAACACTTGGCCTCCACATCACACTATTTGGACCGCGGTGCTTATGGCTTTTATCTAATAATAATAATGTTAGTAAATAAATTTAAAAATGTTCAGTAGTGGCATTCAGGTGCGAACTTTGTAATTTCATTTAGTAGTGTGCCAGTCTTTTCTTGTTTATTGTTATGGACGAGAATGGGTGATTTTTTTAGTCAAATTTTAAATATCGTTTGGCACTAAATTTCAAATTGGATATTCGTTTTCGAAGAATATTGCCGGAGATATTCGTATTCACGAATATTAAAAATAGATAATCGTAACATCACTAATATGTATATGTATACCAGGCGCGGATTCAGGGAGGGTGAATTATAAAAATATGTTTTGCTTATTTCGATAATGCACGAATTTCCGAATGTACGAAATTTTTGGACATCCCATCAAGTTTTTTTTTTGTTTTTTATTGAATCTCTAATCGAATTTTCAATAAGTATCCAAGTATTTATCCTAATAGTTATTTATTATATATTTCCAATGAAACATCTAGTTTACTGTATTTAAATACATATTATTATACATTCAATCCCAGCAAGTGCCATCTATATCCGAAAAATAACGGTTTGGGTTGAAAATGCGAGCGGTTGAATTATTAATAAGCCTTGGTATAATATAACCGTTTTTCGTATCATATTTTCATCATAGTAGGCTTTGAATTTGAATTTAATATGCATTGCCATTCTACCTTCCCATATATACATATGAATATATGTATTGGTCCAGCAAAAGTTCACCAAAGAAGAATTATATAACTGTCAAATTTCAAGTGCATTAATAAGAAAAGTTCTTTGATATACAAAAATACATAAAAATTAGTGAAACAATGGTGAGTCCGTAATTTTTTTTTAATATAATTTACCTATATAAGCTTATATCATATAATCGTAAAGGATGTAAGTCCAATGTATAAATTTTATAGGAGAGAGAAAAAACTTTCTAAAGCCTTAAGTTCTGAATATATTTTAAGTCTCTAAATCCAGTTTTGCTTCATTGCCGACTCTTTATTGGCTTGCAAACCAACTAAAAATAATACATTTATGTTTCACATATCTTTTTGTGATTTATCACCTTTTCTATTATATATTTTATACTTTTAATGTACATTTTAGTATGTCAATTTGCAAAAAATAAAATATACTATTAAACTATTTTGTTTATTTCAATGTTGTCTATTAACAAATATTAACAATAAAAAAATTAACTGTAATCAACTTAAACCAGAATAATTATATATTTATATTTAGATTAAAACCCAAACAGTTCGACTAAAATTCATAACTTAATTTTAAAATTATTGAAGCATATTCCTTCTTCCAAAATTTTGTTAACAATTGCATATGTTTTTTTTTTTTTGGTCGAAAAATTGTTCAAACAATTTAGTATGATGTAGTCAAAAAAATTGTTTCAAATAAAAAAAAAAACATTAAAAATATATAAAATTATTTTTATAGCAAAAACGTTATTTAAAAAGATTAATTTAAATTGAACTGATCTTATATTTTATTTTACCTTATTGTTGAGTTTTTTTTAATACAATATCAACATATCGTTTTTACTTGTTTTGTATCATAAAAAAATCCCCCCCCTAAGACTTAAGCTGGATCCCTGTCTGATCTATACCTTACACATCTCAAATATTAACGGACGTTACTGCTCAGCAATTTCATATCGAGTTTCTGATTGATTATTAAACTACATATTCCCGCTATTATTTAGACCTCTGCGATCGAAAATGTCGACTTAAACGAAACGCAGTTCTGCAGCCATAAAAAAAATAATTTAAAATTTCGAGCGTATTTTTAAAACTAAATTTCTAAACAAATTTAACATGTTTAGTTTTTCTTCGAATGTGTAAATTGGGACCGGAAATTTCACATGACTAAATTTCCGAATTTTTCATTGGCAGCACTGATTAATAGTATTTACCTCATAACATAATATTGTTTTAATAGGTCCATAATTGCATGTGAGACCTAAGAAGGGAACACTCTTAAAAATTTGTCTGTAAATAGTGTGGTGTAGGGTATAAAATGTTCGGAATTGAACGACTATGTTTTCTAATTGGTTTTTTTTTTTTTTTTTGTAAAAGTCAAATCAAATGTTATTTCATTTTAATTTGATAATATTGCGTAAACAAGTGCAGTTTTCAATTTTGCTCATGGTAATACTAAGTATTTTCGATAATCACTGCATATTGATGTTTCGTATTTGGTTGCATCGTGACTGTTAAAAAATGGAATAATAGAAGGCACAGATGTTTCTCCTAAAGTTTCATTGTGTTTGGGCCTTTATAGCTCGTGGCACTTTGCCTTGGAACATGTCATGATTTTCCGACAAGATTATATTTTTGTTCCCATATTTTCTCTCTAATTTTAAACATGACTTTACTAATTTAACTACTTACTTTTTACACTTTCTTCCACTTCGACGAATAATTGGTATTACTACTATTTTCATGCATGAATTAAATTTCCAATTTGTCGTTCTTTTAGCTGATTTTTTTCTTTTTTTGTTGAATAGAAAAAAAACTAACATCGGGTTTTTGTTATTTGCTCTGCTTCTGCTGTAAAATGCAAATGAAAATCATAGTTGCAAAGCAGAATTATACATTTACAAAAAGGATATTTAAAAAAAAACACGAGGAATAATTCAGAAGCAATATTGATTCTCTACGCTTTGGTAGTGCATAACATTTTCAGCTGCATTAATTAAAGGAGTCTACATTTAAAATATATTCAGTACGCAATGAAAACTAAAAAAATGTGGAGCCAATATAACACCCAATTTTCACGATGATTTTTTCCCCTAAGACATGAATCGTATTTTCTGGGTTTCTTTTTTGACATTCCTCCTTGCACTTATATGTGTTTTTTAATTTATGGTTTATTCTCATTTTAAAATGACAATTGATTTTTAATATATAGAAAAATAAAAAAATTTATACTTATATAATAATTAAAAAAAATTTGATACACATCAAAATTATGTGGAATTACGAAATTTTAAATGGTTTTATACGAATAAGGAACGAAGGAAATCAGAAACAATCAACCCTGGCTGCAAAAAAAAAAAGAAACATGGTGAAAATGTAACAAGGTTTTTAAAATTGCTTTAAAAAATAAATATAAAAAAGACATGTCTTTTAAATCATCGTGAAAATTGGGTGTAAGTATCTACGCTATTTTTCCTAATGTCAAAAATTTCATTATATGGGCGTGTGTGAAACGGTAGCAATATAGTCAAGAAAGTAAAATTTTGACACTGTTGAGGTGAATAAAATTTCACTAGCCCAGGGGGCAGTATAAATATTGACATTAGCAAAATGTATTTATAAAGTGGCCTTACTACTACAACAATGCAACAAAAGAAAAAACAACAGGCATTTTGTTGCTAGAATTGTGACGGCAAATGACAGAATAAGCCAATTCGCCTTGATTTGAATGTTCACAAAAAGCCAATTCGCCTATTTTTGGTGTCAAAATAGCCAATTTGCTTTAAAAAATTACATAAAATTCAATATGGCTTAATACATGATGGTGCAGTATTGCCATATTTGTTTTAATAAAACTCGCCATGTCGCCAATTCAAAAATTAGGTCGCCAAACAGGTTTGAAAATCGCCGCGTTTGGCGAGAAATCGCCACATCTGACAGCCCTGCTTGGTGCCAAAGTATCGATGTCAAAAGCAATTGAGTATCGAATGAAAAGTATCGAGTGAGTATTTGTAGTTACTCGTATCGTTTCATCCATAATCAAGGGTAATACTGAAGTATTTTTCTTTAGAATGATGGGGTATATACTGGTTGTTAATTCGAATTCGGGCGCGAGATCCCTTTCTTAAAGTAAAAGTTACATGGATGTACTTTTGTTCATTAATTTTATCCTTCACTTTCTCAGCCATTCTTCTGATTGTTTAGTATGGCGTTGCAGAAGCATTCATGCCGTTGCGGGGGATTCGTGCACACTTAAGGCCGTGTCAGATACAACTTTATCGCTTTGCGTGACGTTTCTACATTTGGCAGAAAAACGCAAAGCAAAAGCTGTAAGAAAATTATACTAGCCAAATGTCAAAGCGCGCAAAAAGATGAGAGTTGGCTAACTTTTTTCTTCGCTCCGCTTTGAAAGTACTTTATGTGACATGTTTCGTATAAGTTTGTATATTTTATCATATATGTCAAAGCGAATCGGTAACGCAACGCGAAGCAAAAGTTTTATCTGACATGGCCTTTAAAATTGCCGTATCATTCGCATATGTCGCTGTAAACATGTTTTTATGTAAAGGCATATCAGATGTGTAGAGGATGTACAGAAGGTGACCCAATATTATACCTTGCGGCACACCAGCTGGTATATTCTGTGTTGAGCTCACAAAGTTATTCTCCGTGGCTGCAATTAATTTTTTTAATCAAAACACATAAATTTAAATGTGTGCGTGTGTATATGTTGTGTTTTTTTCTTAGTTTTTGCAATTAATTTTTAAATTGACTGCATTTGAGTGGCATGACTCGAAAATACTAATCCGTTTTTTGATATGTAAAAATTTGTAAAAATTTAATTTTCCGAACGAATTGTTTAATTAATGTCGATTTTCTATATTTTCTGTGTAGTAACACGTCTATTCCGGATTCGGGTATTATGCTGGATACTAAACTTAGTTTTATCCCTCATGTAAGTATATAGACCAATAAAGCTAGAGGTGTTCTTGCTTTAATTAAGAATTTGTTATACACATCTTTAGCCAAACCTTTACGGAAATATGGGTCAGTTGCTTGGAATCCATTGTCTATACAAAATCAATTTATTTTCTTTTGTCTTCGAAGCTTGGATTGGAGTCCAGTGGATTCAGCGTACCCAAATAAGGATAAAGTTTCATGCACCCCGCTTGTCTGTTTTTTCAACTAGCACAGTGGTTTTAATAATAATAGGAAAATAAATCTTTTATACATAAGTGCGAACAGCTGGCAAGAAATCTGCTATAAAATTTAAAAAGGTGAGACCAAATTTAAACCAAAACGAGATAAAGAGCTATGTTCGGCTGTGACGAATCTTTGATACCCTCTACCGAGAGCTCGAATATTTTAGGAGTTGGCTTTATATGGGATCTGAAAATCATAAGTCAATCTTTATTAAAAACTAAGCTTACAGTATTTTGACTCGTTGCCGATGAAAGTATATTAAAGTCCATTCATAAAACTCGTAAAAAGTATTTCAAATTAATTATCGAAATGTGATACAGTTCAAGGCGTATTTATTTTCAAAAAGCGACTTTATATTGGACATATGAAAAATTATGGATCGATTATCGCAAAATTCGGTGGTGTTAAAAATCCTTAATTGGGTAAAATTTCAAGACATTAGTTTATTTTTTTTAGCATTTTGTGGATAGAATATTTTTGGAGGGAACTATTGTTAATTATGGGTCAATTAACACAAAATAACACCGTGCAATTTTTGGCCACTTAGATACCGAATTTTACCATAATAGTTGTATTTGTTATGGTAACTGGCCTATGATAAATTACAATAGTTTACACCGAAAATGTACATTTGATGAGAGATCGATTTCCTTATGTAGTTTCTTTCGCTAAATCGGAAATCAAGGTTAAATTTTTTTTTTGTGCAACAGTTTCTGAGATATTGTTATTTTTTAATTATGTCGACCTTTTTCACTTGACAAATCATATCTCGAGCTAGAAATGTACCCAAATGCAAAGTATTGAGATGACAATCAAATACATATGTATAATCAGATCTTTGATTGGTAAGGCGGTTCAACATATATCGTTGCAATACATTCTTGACACTTTTGTGTGTAAGAAATAGTTGTGGCTATTGCTTTGTCTTCGGTTGCTTTTCGGATCCGTCGGCGTCGGCTAGAAAAAAACCTATCGCCTCAGTAGGATCAGAACTATGATTCAAAATGTGACTCTATCAAATGTAAAACTATCAAAATGTGAAACTATCAAAAAAATTGATAATTTTGATACAAAAACTAACATAAATGGTGTAATAATGCACGGAATGATATACAATTTTGCACGAATTCGCTTTATACTGCAAATCATACTGTTAAATTTCGTGAAGAACGGTCCATAATTGACCATAGGCCCCATATAAACCCTTCTCGCGGAAAACAGTTTAGTACGCCTAAGCCCGTAATAAATAATGCTATCATAATTAAATTTGGTACGGTACAGTATTGTAGGACCAGAAATCACACTGTAACAAAAGAATTAGTTATTCAAAATGAAAAAGTATCTACTACAATTTGTTATTATATTAATTATATGTATTTTTTATTAATATAAATAAATATATTTTAACCCGACTTCAAATAAGAATGAGTGTTTCACTTCGGTTGTATATTGCTTTTTTAATGTTTGTTACCGTATAACTCCGTCATTTGTGAACCGATATTTTGCATTTTAAAAGTGCGTGTCAACAAATTGTAATTACAAAAACTTTTGGAAATCAGAGAGACAATTTGTCAGCACGGAAATTTTAATTTTGGGCTGCTCAATAATTTAAAACCCAATTTTCAGAATTCGCGCTTACTTTTAATATGATTTGCTAGCAGGTTGCAAATGTGGACAAATTTTGAGGATTTTTTGGAGGTTGAACATTTGGCTTTTTCAAAATGTTTGCATTTTTTTTAGTTTTTGACGTTTTTCTGCGATTTTTTTATCCTCTACTGGTTGGAACCATAAACAGATATTTTATGCTTTTTTTAACTTATAGGAAATTTCTAATTTTTTTTAATTTTTTTAAACCTTCGCGAATTGCGCGTTTTCCCAAATCGTAATAAGTTGATTATGGGATTAATGATCTAACAAACATTATTTATCCAGTTTGTTTATTTAGATTACTTCTCAATCGAATATATTTGCATGTTATTGTGATTGGTTTCTTCCAATTACACTTGTGCCTTGGCAATATAACAAAATGCTTGTAATGCATGTAAATGTAATTAGCGTTCTGTAGTCTATTACTGAATTTTAAATTTATTTAAAAAAATGTATTTTACTTTAATTAGACACTGATGTCAACATGTACAAATTATAATTAGAAAAACGTTATTAATAAGAAAAAATTAAATATGTAACTATTTTTGATCTTATAATAGCTTGTATAAATATGCAACACGGATAAAAAGAAAAGTTTGGCTAAAAAAATTAGTGTAAATATGCCTTTCGAACCGGCGGCGACTTCAACTCGAAATTTAAATTCGGCGGCGGCTTAGAGGCGACTTTGACCTGCATGACCTGGGAGTGTGTCTATGATAATTGTGCGGTTGTCAAAAATTTATACACTAATGTCCATGATGGAATAAGGAGGTGGCCTCAGAAAGCCAGCTGGTCACAGTGTTTTTCGCCTCGGTGTGACGGCAACTGTAATTTTTTTGTTTATTTACATTCATTTTCGCCGTATAGCCAGCGTTACCGTTATGCGACTAAAGGCCAGTATTCACTATCCTACACAATCGTATGATTCATTCCAACGAAAATCTGATGCAATTCTACCCGACATTAAACAATGTTTGCCAAATCTGCTGTCAATGACACACTAGCCCACAAAAAAATGCAAAAAGAAAATCGCATAGAATGTATTATTTTATGAAAATTTTCATAAACAGTCAGACTTGTCAAAAATCTGTTACTCAATTCATTATGAAGCCACACTATCATTCTTTATTAGTCACACGATTTTTTTTTGGCAAATCGTACGACTGAATAGGATACTGTATCGCCGTCTTAAAGTCGAATTTTGTCTCTCTTTTGACTGTCTTTATTCTTGTCTCTTTGTAAGTAAAGTTATACTACTTTAAGCTCGTACTATTAACAAATGATCAGTTTGTATAAATGATTAAATAAAAATTATATGCAACAGTGGCACAAAATAGATTTCTTTATATCTGATGAACGGTATTAGGTGAAGTTTCCAAATTTGTACCGATACTTTTGCAACTACACCTGATCCAAAAAAAACGACAGCAGGCAACATGCTTCCAAGAAGAATTTATTTGGTATTTTAACTTGTTGTAGTCATTTGTTAAATTTTCAATTGTATCAGCGACAATAAAAACACAACACACCATCTCAGCGTTGCCAAATGTGCCGATATATCTTTTTTTTGCAGTTTCTTACTTCAAACCCCGTGTTTTTAATAAATTTTATTCGAATAATACAAAGAAGTATTTAATTACACAGGCCTGCGAAATTATAGTTTTTGCAAGTTTTTTTCTTAAACTATTATTATATGTAGTTATTGTCGTAAAAGTAACGGGAAACGATATGGATATGATTCATTGCATGTACCGATGTAGTTATACTTCTCTTTAAGGCGTCACCCGGTTAAAAAAAAATAGCTAAGTTATATCGGGTTTAATCTAGGATTTTCTGAAATGTTTTTGTTTTTTGACAATTTTTTTCCTTTAATAAATATGTTTTTTTCTCACATGTAATTACAAAGTCAAGGGTCTTATATGTAAATTAATTGTATAGTCCAGTTGTTGATTACAAAAATTTTTAACCATAATGAGCCGAAATCGGACCACAAAAGGACGTATATTGTGGACCACAAGTCCACATTACCAGACAGAAAATTAAAAGAACTTTATCCATTTCAGGATATTTTTAAACAATGCCTAAGAAAGGAGAAATTCGTAAATATAGACAAGAAGACATGGAAAAAGCTGTAGAAGCCGTCCAAGCCAAAACAATGGGATTTTTATTGGCAAAAACAACTATTATTAGAATGTGCAAGAGTAAAGCCAAAACTTCAGATCTTCTCACTGAGCCTTTGGGACGAAAGCCTGCCCTGAATAAGGAGATGGAAAAAGATTTGGTTAAGTATGCCAAAGAAATGGAGGCACGATATTGGGGACTTACTGGAAGGGATATTAGATCTCTTGCTTTTCAACTGGCAAAATCAAACAACATCAAAAATAGATTTTCTATTCTGAAGGAATGTGCTGATAAAGATTGGTTGTATAGTTTTATGCGACGGCATAAACATGAAATAATTTTGAGGCAGCCAACCGGCACTTCCTTGGACAGAGCAAAAGGCTTTACAAAAGAAAATGTAGAATTGTTTTTTAATATTTTGGAAAATGAATACAAAGAGACAAATTTTCAATATGGAATGTTGATGAAACTGGACTTTCTAGTGTTCCATCCAAAATTCCAAGAGTTGTCGCCGCAAAAGGAAAACGTCAAATTGGATCAATGACTTCTGCTGAACGCGGGTCATTAATAACGGTCATAACATGTATGAGTGCTGCTGGATCTTTTATTCCTCCATTCTTCATATTTCCGAGAAAAAACATGAATGCCCAGTTGATGAAGCTTGCCCCACCTGGCTCCGAGAGTGCTTGTCATTTATAGGGATGGGTTCAAACCGATATATTCACTAACTGGTTTCGTCACTTTTTAAAAATAACAAAAGCTTCAGCTGAAGAGCCAAGTTTATTAATTTTAGATGGACATTACAGCCACACTCGAAATATAAATCTACTGAATCTCGCCCGTGAAAATGGGGTAACTATAATTTCTTTAAACCCCCCATTTAAGCCACAAGATGCAGCCTTTGGATAGAACATTTATGGGTCCGCTTAAAACTTATTACAGTGAAGAAATAAGAAGATTTGTACGTGAGAACGCAAGAAAAATAACCCATTTTGACATTGCAGAACTTTTCTCAAAAGCTTACCTTAAAGTCCAGCAAGGCCAAATTGCTGTGAATGGACTTAAGTGCACGAGCATTTATCCATTCGATAGATATATTTTTTGACGCCGCAGATTTTATTGCCGGAGAACAAAATGCAAATGAAATAAATGTGCTACTCCACAAAGTGCTAGCCAATTAGTTGAACAGGAAGTAAAAGATTGCACAGACATATCCCAAAACAAGGACACCGTTACAATAAGTGAATGTCAACACTCAACAGATAGCACTAGAACCGATTTTTCATTAGATTTACAGCCAAGCACAAGTAAATATGTTACACCCTGGCAATTATCCCCAGTTCCTAAAATTAAAGCTAATTTGGCTGCTCATAATCGAAAGAAAACAAAACCAACTGTTCTGACAAAGTCCCCATATAAAAACAATTTAGATGAGTTTCAGTCAAGAAAAATTAAAAGGGAACCAAAAGTGATGAAAAAGCATAAACATTAGGAGAGAAAGAAAAATGATGCAAGAAATAAAACTCATGTTAATACAGAGAATTTAAGAAAAAAGAAACGAACAAAATTATATAATACAAGTCATTCTTGTTCAAGCGAGTCCGATTCTTCTCTGGTCTTGACAGACTCTGATGATGACTCCATTATTCAAAATATTCCACACAACAAAGAAACACAGTGTGAATTTTGTAATATTTCATATAATGAAGACATTCAACCCAAAACGTGGTCTCAATGTTTGCAATGCGATTTAATTTGGGCTCACGACAAATGTCTTCCTAAAAACAATGCCATTTTTATTTTTAAGTCATGTACTATCTAATAATCTTTAAGACAATATTTAATTTTATTTTTTATGTGTTTTTTTTTTAATAATTTCAGCCAAGGAGGCCATATTTAAGTTATTTTATGTTTTGTGTTATTTAGTTTTTTATTTGCTTTTATTATTAGACATCCAAAATTGAAATTAATAAAAATTTACCGCAGTTAATTCTTAAGTTTTTTTTTTAAAAATTTTCTTGCGGGTAATGTGAACCAGTGTTACACATCCGCAACACATATACCATGCTATGGAAAAAATTTCTTTAATTTTCTACCGGTATTGTAGCGATAATAAAAAAAATATAAAATGGTAGTCCACATTACCCGAAGTTACTCTACATCAGAACCATTTCCGAATTTAAAAAAAAAATAATATAAAATATGTTATTATTCGACCTTTCCAATTTTAAATAAATAAAAATTAATCAAGCGACTGGCCTCGAGCTTGATTAATTTTTATTTATTTAAAAAAATAATATTTTATGCAAGCCAAGTGTGTATCAACCATAGTTTGAGGTTAGTGCACTAAATGTTGATTTAAATCAGCAGTGCACTATCACTAAATAAAACTGCAAACAATTTGTTTGCATTCTTTTTTACCAGCTTTAGTGATGATTGCTATTTTTTTAACTACCACTAAAATAATTTTGCGATATTGCAAATTTTTTCACTATCACTAAACGAAGATTGAATGCAAAAATCTGCACTCAATTCAAATATTGCAAAATTTGAACTTGCAATCAAAAAAGCTGCATATAAACAGCCTCTCACTAAAATTTAAGAAATGTAATTTTGTATTCGCATAGTTTTTGATTCTTGTAATGATATGTATAAGCAGAGGAAGTTAAACAACATGAAATTTTTTTATAACGGAATAATTATTGGCTTTGGTCATGAAAACATAAGTTTTTTGTTTGTAAATTTAGTGCAAAATTTTAAGTGGCACTCGAACGAGTTAAGAACAAAAAAGTTGCAATAAACTTATTATTGCTTTTTCTTAAATCAAACAATTTTTTTTTTTTTTTTTTTTAGTGCAACATTTTCTACCATCACAATCACTCATGTTTAGTGAGGCTGCTATTTTTAAATTCATCACTCAACATCTACAAAATGATTGCAATAATTTTGCACTATCACTAGCTGTGAGTTGAAACTGCAAACTTAGTGCACTATGGTATCAACAGCCAACGTTTTTAATTTTTTTTTTCAAGTTTTTTAAGTCCTCGTCCATATTAAGAAACATTTTCTAAAGAAGCTGTCTTCAATTCTCTTTTGAAACTGCATTGGTGTCAATACAATAAAACTTTTGGTTTGCAGCTTTTAAACAATTTCTATGCCTTTTCTCTTTGTTTCAATAACAAATTCACAAAAATTGCTCGTAGACGAAACAAAGACCACGTTTCGTCTTTCCCCTTTCATCATCAAACTCAAATGTTTCGCAGCAAATGTTACATAATGTGGATGAGGACTAAAGGCTAGTTTACACTATTATACTTTGTATTAATACATGTCAAAAACTCAAGTAATATGTAAATGTGTGATAGTGTGACATTCCATACGACTTCATCGTTTTTTGAAATTTTTCTAAACTTTTCATTGGATCAGAGTTGCATTTTAATAAAAGCATGACAGTTACAACAAAACTCATTAGATTTATATCTCACAAAGTATACGTAAGAAATGTGTGATGGTGTAAACAATCCTTAAGGTGCATAAAAACAGATTTTTTTTGTGGAAATTGTATTTTTAGATCCAAACGACAAACTAGGCCAACATCCTTTAAAGCTACAAACAAGGAGATGTTGAAAGGAAATGAATGACGTTTAGTAATTTTGATATAAATGGGTTTTCATTGTTGCTGGAAGCCTCTGTTAAACAAGGATGTCCTGAAGATGACTTACCACATAACTACATAATCTATGCCCATTTGTTGTTGAGCTGGTTGTGCTCCATCTTACACACATTGTACGTGTGTCAAAGTTATGCCAAACGTCAGTAAAGATTTGGACACAAATGACTCTATTCATGAAAATATCGAAATTGCAACAAAGACAGCAACACATGGAAAACGTAGACGTCAATGGGACTATTGCGTAGTCTTGCACATATGAAGCTTTTCATTCGCAAGAACACAAAGGCAATAACATTATGGCATAAACATAAGGGACAAGTTTACCACTTCGTGAATAGTTTAAGCAAACTGCCGGCGATGTTTGATGACAAATCGCAAAATCTACGACAACAATGGCCAGCACATAAACAGCCGCGAATATTTCCAAAATTTGCGCATATTTTCAAGACTCAAACAAAGTAAATAGACTAGCACCAATCACCTTTGCGACAGATCACAAGTAAGAAGCGGAGGTAAGAAAACAAATTTGATTTTGATATTTAAGAAGCATGAGCGTATCAAGCATTTAATTTAGTCTTGCTTAATCTTTTATTATTTTTATACTTCTTTTCATAAATAAAGAATCTTATAAATTGGTGGCACTTGAAATATTATGTTAAATAGAACTTGAGAAATGTGAGAAAAACACAAATGCCCATAGAATATTCTGCAAACGCACATTTGTTCAAGCCAAGGTAAAATAGGCGCCAAGATAAATGTCTGTGCACTTCTGTTGGTGATGGTTTGGATGCTCTTATGTGTATGAATCTTAGTTACATATACTAGAAGACCTCCTGACAGAATAAAGTAATCCTTGTGGATTTGAGCGCACAAACCAAAAACAAATGTTGTGGTTTAAGCATTTCGTTTTGTTTTATTTTGTTCTACTTTTCTCATACTTTTGGCCAAATTGAAAAATTTTCTACTGTCTGTTTGTTATGCTTGAGGGTTAAATCGGAATATAATATGTTCATGTGTATGTACTTATTTCTGGTGTTGCAGCAACAATTTGTACTGCTACTTCTAGAACTGACACACGCAAACTAAACAACTCATGCACTAAATGGCTTCTTTTGAGGTTTACATTTCGTTTTAAGAATATTTTTTGGCAGCCAAAAATTAAACGAAAAAAATTAGATATAAGTATTGTAGAATAATTAACCATATGATTCCACATAGATAATAAAAGAAAGATGGTCGGTGCACCCGGCAAAACAAAATATTGCTAAGAGGTTAAGATTGTGGTGAATGCTACGAGTATTTAGATATCTTCCTTTTATATGAGATTTTCTCGGCTGAATGTCGTTTAAGGGAGAGCGCAACATTTTGACATGACAAAGGAGCGATTATTGAAGAAGTACCAAAAAGTTCTCTCATAGATTTTTACCCACTCAGGACATTGCATGTTAAAGTTTATGTTTCTAGGTTCAATATTTACGACAATAAAAAAGTACCAGTTGTAGAACCAAAAAGCTAATGAAAGAAATTAACTTTCCTGTATTTCCCGTTTTTGGTACTTTTTTTCTCCCCATTGAGGTAACCAAAATTTCAATAATGTAGTGGGAATAGAGAAAAATGTTTTGTAAAAAAGTACCAAAAATAGTTATGGTTTTCACTCCTTTAACGTCCGAATCTCGAAAAACTACCAAATTTGTATTTGTATTTTTTAGATTAGCTTCAAATCTGAAATCACCTTTATTTCTGCGTTTATTGGCTTAAAAGATAGATGGGTGTCACAAAATAGTACCAAAATACAGGGTATATCCCTTTACTCCGTAAAACTGCTGAACTTAAAAAAAGTACCAGACAACTGTCGGCTTATATTTTTAAAGAACAACAATAAGTATTACATTTTTTTTAACCTCTTTTAGTTTTTGGTATATAAGATTACAGAATTTATCCGTTTTTACTCCCTAAACATTCGAGTTTCAAAAATCCCATCTTAGTGGATCGATTTGGGGCGATACCAACCTGTGGTCCTAATTTAAAGTTTTTAGCTTCAGGCGGTTAGGCTTGTAATGGCATTTTTCTCTTTGCTGTTCGTAAGTGAAAAAATGTAGTTATAATAGAAAACATGTGACCGCTCGGTTTATCGTAGGCTATACTCGCCGGATGGGGCTTGCGTCTTGATCACACCAATGTCTAATAATACCAAAACAAAGTCAAGCGTGCTTTAAAAAAAAAAATAAAAACAGATATGGATATTAGTTAGGATTTTAACTTTCGGACAGACTACTGACATTTAATTTCAACAGAATCTAAAGTTTTTTTTTTCATTATTTATTTATTGAATCTGCATATATTAAATATGAACTAACAATAACACTATGCTAGTTGAAAAAACAGACAAGTCAGGCACATGGCGTTTTAGCATAATTCGGGTACGGTGAATCCAGTGGTGCCCGCGGTTTTTTAAGATTGGCTCTGGTTTTCGAGATATACCGTTATTTCGAATATGGAGGAGGTTGCACAACATATCGCTCATTTCGTGCAAGACCGTCACAACTCAAAATTTGGCATTTTCGAGTTAGTAATGCAGAAATGTTCTCCTCTTAAATCTCTACAAATTGATCTAAGAACGGAGAGAATTATCGAAAAAATAACGGTAATACAGATGCTTTTGACGCTATGACCTCTTGTAACAAACTTGAGCAATTAACATCAACAAGGTCACATTTCAGTTTTTTTGTTGGCATTCCTCTTGTACATGTGGTTTTCTTTGTAGCAAAAAAGAAACATTTGATTTTATAACTGTATATAAAATAAATAATAAAATAAATAATAATAGGTTGGAATCTTAAAAAGGCTCTCCTATAAAGTTTCAAATTTTGAGTTGTGACGGTCTTGCACGAAATGTTCGTGTAACTCAAAAACGCTTTAGCTTATAGAAAAAACTTAAAAAATCGAAATTCCGCAATAGTTCATATTTCTTATAAGAAAAGTAAAACTTCTTTTTAATATCCGCAGTCGTTTTAGAAACATAATTTTTGTTTTGGAAAAAAAAATAATTTTTTTAACATAATTTCGAAATTTTTGTTTTTTAAAAATTCTGCAGCGCCAGAGATACCCCTAGACGGGCCAAATGTATGACCAGCGCAACTTTATTTTCCATTCCCATCATTTGTTTCTAAGGCCTAGGATTCACTCCTAGGAGGATAACATGTATGACCGACCTCCAATGTTTATTGTTCTTAACATTTTCTTAAAACATTGCCATATATCTTCACCCCTTAGGGGGGCTCCCATACAAATATGGTCGTTTAATGAAATTCTTAAATTTGGCCCCTGCAGCGCCTATAATGCCCCTAGATGGGTCAAATATATGACCAACCACACTTTATTTTTCATCGCAATCATTTATTTCTAACATACCCACCCGCTATCTCCATTCCTTAAGGGGGCTTCCATACAAAATGTTCAATGCAGACTAGAAATATATTGAAGAAAGAGTCCCATAAATTCGCAGAAGTCGCCCCTAGTGGTATATAATGTACGACTGACCTCAATTAATTTTTTTTCCTTAACATTTTCTCGAGACATACTTGGCCCTTATCTTCACTTCTTAGGGGGGCTCCCATACAAAAATTGCGTTTTATGAAATTCTTAAATTAATTAAAATTTGTCGACTTTTGTGAATAAAATCAAAAGTTGCAAACAGATTTTAATCATTTATGGATTGTTTTGTTTGGAATTTCGTTTTTTATACGTCTGCAATTTTTTATGAATTTTTAAAAAACAAAAATTTCGAAATTTTGTTAAAAAAATTATTTGTTTTCCAAAAAAAAAAATTATGTTTCTAAAACGACTACGGATATTAGAAAGAGGTTTAACTTGCGGAATTTCGGTTTTTTAAGTTTTTTTAATAAGCTGAAGCGTTTTTGAGTTAGGCGAACATATGTTGTGCAAAATCCTCCATTTTCGAAATAACGGTATATCTCGAAAACCAGAGCCAATCTTAAAAAACCGTGGGCACCACTGGATTCAGCGTACCCGAATTATGTTAAAACGCCAGGTGCACAGCTTGTCACGAAAAAAAGTGTAAATTTCTTGCACAGTGTAATTAATCAAATCTGATACT
This sequence comes from Pollenia amentaria, assembly GCA_943735925.1. Lineage (NCBI taxonomy): Eukaryota > Metazoa > Arthropoda > Insecta > Diptera > Polleniidae > Pollenia > Pollenia amentaria. Next base: position 64,136,384 of record OX031008.1, on the reverse strand, counting down.
AATACTTTATTTTTGTCCTGCCAATGCTAGACGAAAATTTTTCTCCTCACGGTTTCTGTTCACATATGTAGATGTTTAGCGGTCTTTTGGTCGGATGAGTCCTGCAGTATCTCTTCTCATTAACCTAGAGTGGCCACTGTCATTTAAAATATTTCGAGCTAGTGGATTTGGGTGCGACTCAAGCCTTTTTAAATATTTTGTTGCGTACTTCGTAATAATAGTTTTTACTAATGGCACATTGAGATCCTTGTGAATATTAGAGTTTTTAACATACCAGGGAGCGACTATGATTATTCGAAGAAGTTTATTGTGGGGCCTTTGAATTTTTTCGATATATGAGGCCGAGGCAGTGCCCCATAGCTGAATACCGTAGCACCAGATTGGCTTTAATATAGAGTTGTAAAGTAGAAGTTTGCAGTCGAGACTAAGAACAGAATTTCTTCCAATAAGCCAATAAATTTGAATTGCTTTTAGTTTCATTTCTGTTAGTTTTGCTTCTATATTTCATTTCCATGTTAAACGCCGATCTAGATGAATACCAAGATATTTTACATGCGATTTCTGGGGCACTAATTGATTATTGATTTTAATAGGGGGACATGATTCTCGACGCAAGGTGAATGTTATATGTACGCATTTTTGCTCTTTTTTGACCTTTATCCTCCATTGTTTTAACCACTTTTCCAGTTCAAATATACGATCCTGCAAGTAACGGGATGCTTCATGACAGTTTTCGTGTACGCTTAAAAAAGCTGTATCATCAGCAAATGTTGAAGTAAGGGTGTGGTTGTTTGTTGGCATGTCTGAGGTATATATAAGGTATAACAGTGGGCCCATGATGCTGCCCTGAGGGACTCCAGCGTCAATTGGCTGAGGAGAACTTATAAAATCACATTTTTTTATAATAAACCTTCGACCGACTAAGTAGCTTTCTAACAGCTTGTGTGTGTTTACTGGTAAATTTAGCTTCAATTTATGTAATAAGCCTTCGTGCCAGACTTTATCAAAAGCTTGAGAAACATCGATGAAGAGGGCGGAACAAAATTTTTTTTCTTCAAAGGCTTTTCTTACGGCGTTTACTATACGATGGGCTTGTTCAATTGTGCTATGTTCTCTTCTAAAGCCGAATTGATGGTTAGGAATCTATTTACATTTAAAATTGGGGCTAATTTTGACACTAATAGCTTCTCAAATAGCTTTGATATATTAGACAATAAGCTTATAGGTCTATAGGACTCAACTATTGTAGGATCCTTTCCTGGCTTAGGTATCATTGTAACTAAGGATACTTTCCATTCTTGTGGGTAGTATTCAAGGCGTAAAATAGCATTAAAAATCAAGAGAATAATTTTCTTTGCTATGCAGGGTAGCTCTAAAAGCATTTTGTTGCTGATCTTATCAAAACCAGGGGCTTTCTTTAGGTTTAAATTATGAATAGCCTTTTCGATTTCTTTTATCTCAAATCTAAGTGCAACAGCAGCTCTAACAGCAACAGGTGGCAACTCGACTGCAATATCGGGAGATTTATGCGGGGTAAATACGTTTTTCAAATGATTAACAAAAAGATTTCCTTTTTCTTCATCATTTCGTGCCCAACTTCCATTTAATTTTCTTAATGGTTGCTTAGTGATAACTGGTCTATTAAGATTTCTAGCTGCACGCCATAATGAGTAGTCTGATTGAGAAGTTGCATCAAGTTCCTTAAGATATTTTTCCAGGGAAGCCGTTTTCTGAGACTGCAGTAACTTTCTTAGCCTTTTTGTGCACTCTTTTAGTAAATTCTTAAGTTTTTTTTTTTTTTTTTTTTTTTTTTTTCTTTTTTTTTCGTTATTTATTTATTGAATCTTCATATATTTAATATGAACTAACAATAATTTATCAAATCTTAACCTAATACTTTATTTATGTCCTGCCAGTGCCAGACAAAAATTTTCTTCTTCACGGGTTCTGTTCACTTATATAGGTGTTTGTCTCTCATCTAGTTGGGTAAGTGCTGCAGTGTCTCTTCTCCTTAAGCGAGTGTGGCCGCCATGATTTAAAATATTTCGAGCTAAAGGATTTGGGTGTTGTTCAAGTCTTTTTAAATATTTTACTGCATATTTTGTAATCATAGTTTTTACTAATGGCACGTTGAGATCCTTATGAATGTTTGAGTTTTTAACATACCAGGGGGCGGCTGTGATTATACGAAGAAGTTTATTTTGGCGCCTTCGAATTTTTTCGATATTAGAGGTCGAGGCAGTGCCCCATAGTTGAATACCGTAGCACCAGATAGGCTTTAAGATAGAGTTGTAAAGTAGAAGCTTGCAATCGAGTCTAAGAACAGAATTTCTTCCAATAAGCCAATGAATTTGGATGGCTTTTAGTTTCATTTGAGTTAATTTTGCCTCTATATGGCATTTCCACGTTAATCGCCGATCCAGATGTATACCGAGATATTTTACATGCGAATGTTGAGGAATAATTTGATTATTGATTGTAATAGGGGGGCAAGATTCCCGGCGCAGGGTGAATGTTATATGTACGCATTTTTGCTCATTGACCATTATCCTCCATTGTCTTAGCCATATTTCTAGTTGAAATATATGATGCTGTAGGTAACGAGATGCTTCATAACGGTTTTCGTGGACGCTTAGAAAAGCTGTGTCGTCTGCAAATGTTGAAGTTTGGGTGTAGTTGTTTGTTGGCATGTCCGAAGTATAAATTAAGTATAATAGAGGGCCCAGGATGCTGCCCTGTGGGACTCCAGCGCCAATCGGCTGAGGTGAACTTAAGAAATTTCCTTCTTTAATAATAAATTGACGACCGACTAAGTAGCTTTCTAACAGTTTGTGTGTGTTTGCTGGTAAATTTTGCTTCAATTTGTGTAATAAGCCTTCATGCCAGACTTTGTCAAAAGCTTGCGAAACATCGATGAAGAGTGCTGAGCAATATTTTTTTTCTTCAAATGTTTTTCTTATGACATTTACTATTCGATGAGTTTGTTCAATTGTGCTGTGTTTTCTTCTAAATCCGAATTGATGGTTTGGAATACATCTATTTTCACTTAAAATCGGTGTTAATTTTGAAACTAATAATTTCTCAAATAGCTTTGACATATTTGATAATAAGCTAATAGGCCTATAAGACTCAACTTTCGTATGATCTTTACCTGGCTTTGGTATCATGGTAACTAAGGAAACCTTCCATTTTTGAGGAAAGTATTCAAGGCGTAAAATAGCATTAAAAATAAAAAGAATAATTTTCTTTGCTACGCGAGGTAGCTCTAATAGCATTTTATTGCTGATCTTATCAATGCCAGGTGCCTTCTTAATGTTTAAGTCACATATAACCTTTTCGATTTCTCTCATCTCAAATCTTAGGGGAATAGCTGCTCTAGCAGCAACAGGTGGTAAATCGACCGCAATATTGTGAGATATATTAGGTGTAAATACGTTTTTCAAGTGACTTACAAACAGATTTCTTTTTTCAACATCATTTCTTGCCCAACTTCCATTCAAGTTTCTTAATGGTGGTTTAGAGACAACTGGCCTTTTGAGGTTTCTAGCTGCACGCCATAATGAGTAGTCCGATTGTGGAGTTGCATCAAGTTCCTTAAGATATTTTTCCAGAGAAGCCGTTTTCTGAGTCTGCAATAACTTTCTTAATCTTTTTGTACACTCTTTTAGCAAGTTCTTAAGTTGAGGAGATCTGTGCAATTGCCACTCTCTTCGTGCCCTCCTTTTTTCAGACAAGAGACGCTCGACATCTGTGGAATATATTTTAATAGTTTTTGTTTTTTTGGGGGCAATATTGGAATGTTGAACAGCTAGTTTCAGAAAACTGTCAAAATTATCAATAGAGCGATCTACATACTCCGGTGTACTGAGCGGAATATTTTCTGTGCAATGGGCACTGAGATATTTTTTATATTTTAACCAATTTATTTGTGTGGCTGACGTCGCTAGGTAACCAGTCGGAGATACAATTCTATTGGGGTTCATTATAGTAACAATTGTAGGTGTGTGGTCGGAAGATAATTCTAGGGAAGCTTCAACGTGAATCGTTTCTGTGGGGATGTTTTTAACCACGCCAAAATCGATGACATCTGGAATTTTTTGCGGGTCAGCAGGCCAATATGTTGGTTGGCCGCTCGCGACAACATTTAAATTCATTTTAGAGATTGTATTAAACAAAACACGACCCTTTGGTGTTATTAGTCGTGACCCCCAGAAGGTATGTTTAGCGTTATAATCGCCAGCGGCCAGGAAACAGGGTCCTAGTGATTTATAATATTCACAATATTGGCTTTCTGATATTGAAAATCTAGGTGGAGAGTATAAAGATGAGATTACAATGCTACGATTCAGCTCTTCAACACAAATGTTCGTTGCTTGGAGATAATCCTCACGATGATCACACATTAGGTAGTGTTTGACTCGATTTTTTATCAAAATGGCAGAACCACCACAAGCTCTATCTCGAGGGTCCTTGGTATCATATAGTATATAACCATTGATGTTAAACGTATTTCTTGAGGTCAAATGAGTTTCAGAAACCATCATGACATCAATTTGTTTATTTTTAAGAAAGTATTCTAATTCATTTTTATGTTGGCGGATGCCGTTCGCGTTCCAAAAACAGATTTTTAAACAGTTCATGGCTTGTTAAGTACAGATTGCAATAACATCGATTGCATTCTAAGAATTTCCTGCATCATATTACCCATTGTGTTCGTAAAATTAGTTACTGTTTGCACTAACGTTTCCATGGTTTTTTCTAGACGACTTAAATTTGAAACTGGAGTTTCATCATTACTTGGCGCAGCACCTTGCGGTGGCGCATGGTTTGATTTTACGACGTTAGCATAAGAGGTTCTGTTATTACTAGGCTGCGGGGCCTGAATGTCACCAGTGCTTACTTGATTTGTTACCTGCATTTGAGGGGGATTAGTTTTCGGTCCAACTGACTGCTTGACGATGGTATATACAGGGCATCCTCTATAATTGGCAGTGTGATTACCGCCACAGTTGCTACATTTTTTTACGTTGGGGTCGGTTTTAGACTTATCGCAAAGATCTGTACCATGTAATTCACCACATACTACGCAAACAGGGGGTAAATAGCAATATGCCTTAGTATGACCATATTCTTGACAGTTTAAACACTGAACGGGACCATTTCTTTTGTGTGGCTCTTCTATAGTTACTCTTCTATAGAGAATATATTTCAAATTGTAAATAGGGTGCGTTTCATTTTTTTTAAGCTTTACGTCGCCGGGTTCAAACTCCACTCGAAAAAGTGGTTGGGGGTTTTTTTCTCTATTTTTTATATTTACTACATGTTTTATTTTGAAGCCTTTTTCTTCGAGGAATGTTTTTACCTCTTCTGGGTCCACACATGAGTCAATTCCCTTAATCACTACCTGGAGACCTTTACTGCTTTTCAGTTGGTATGTATAAAAGTTTTTTTTAAGTACTTCAAATTTGTTTATAATTTTGCGAAAATCGTTCTCATTATTGACTTGTATTTTTGTCTCGTTTATACTACCACGCTTGATATCAGCTACGTAAAACGAATTTTCACCTATCACCGATATCAAACTCTTTATGAGCTCATTTGAGTTTTGCTCCCTAAGATATATCGGGGGAGGCTTGGACGATTTTATGACGTTTGGTGCTTCAGAGGATTCATCCTCCAGAATTGCAAATCGATTTTGAGAATTTATTTTATCAAAAGATGGTACTTTTGAGGCCGAAGCAACTGCTGCAGAGGTAGGGCTGCGACCCCGTTTAAGCACTGTTATGTACCTGTCCATACCAACTTGTACTTGAGGCTTTTGACCACTTTTTACTTGTGGAGCTGAGTTTTCCATCATGCCTGATTTGAGGGTAATATTTTCATCACTTATTAAAATCGTTTTTGCCGCTGAGGCACCGCTTGCAGGTTTTATATTTTTTATTGTATTAATATCAACCGTATTATTAGACACCGAAGGTGATACTGAGTTTTCTATTATGCCTGATTGGGGGTTAATATTTACATCACTTATTAAAATTGTTTTTGCTGTTGAGGCAACGCTAGCAGGTTTTGTATTTGTTATTGTATCAACCGTGTTATTAAATACAGACGGCGAGAGGGATCGCGTACGAGTAAGAGGTTTAGCCGTTAGGTATTTGCTATCATCGATTCTTTTTTTTATTTCTGTATTGTTTTCGCTAATACTCACTGTGATATATGCATTTCTACTGTTTGCACTCATGAGAGTTTTTTTTTTTTTTTCCTTTAACTGTTTACAGTTGTGCTCTTCTTATTTGTTATTGTTTATCAACACCGAGAATGAAAAAATGAGTGTTTATGTATGTAAGTACATACATGTAATTTTTTTTTTCTTTTTCTTGTATTTACTTTTTTTATACTTTATTTGTTCAAAAAAAAAATAAACCGTATGCCGAGTTTAGAAAACACGTCTATCTTCTCCTTTTTCAGTCAAGAGACGCTCAACACCTGCAGAATATATTTTACTATTTTTGGTTTTTTTGAGGGTTATACTAGAATGTTTCATCTAACTATCAAAATTTACAATAGAAATATCCACATTTTCCGGTGTACTAAGCGGAATATTTTCAGTGCAGTGGGTACTGAGTTATTTTTTATTTTTTAACCAATTTATTTGAGTGGCTGACGTCACTAAGTTATCAGACGGAGATAAAATTCTATTAGGATTTGTTATAGTAAGAATTGTAGGTGTGTGATCAGAAGATAATTCTAAGGAAGCTTCAACATAAATCGTTTCTGCGGGGATGTTTTTAACCACTCCAAAATCGATGACATCTGGCACTTTTTGCAGATCAGTAGGCCAATATGTTGGTTATCCGATCGAGACCACATTTAGATCCATTTTACAAATTGTGTTAAACAAAACACGACCCTTAGGCGTAATAAGTCGTGCCCCCAGAAAGTGTGTTTAGCGTTATAATCGCCAGCAGCCAGGAAGCAGGGTCCTAATGATTTGAAATATTTATTATATTGGCTTTCTGATAAAGAAAATCTAGGTGGGGAGTATAATGATGAAATTACTCGGTTCTTTATCAAAATGGCAGAACCTCCACAAGCTCTACATCGAGGGTGCTTGGTATCATATAATATACAACCATTGATTAAACGTATTTCTTGAGGTCAAATGAGTTTCAGAAACCATCATAACATCAATTTGTTTATTTTTAAAGAAGTATTCTAGTTCATTTTTATGTTGGCGAATGCCGTTTGCGTTCCAAAAACAAATTTTTAAACAATTCATGGCTTGTTAAGTACAGCTTGCAATTACATCGATTGCATTCTTACCATTTCTTGCATCATGTTACCCATTGTGTTTGTAAAATTGTAAACTGTTTTCACAAATGTTTCCATGGTTTTTTCTAGCCGAGTTAAATTAGAAATGGGAATTTCGTAGAGTAAATTCATTATTAAAAGTAGATAATTTAGAAAAATGTTATCATAATAATATACTTAAGTTATACAAACCCAATAATACCAACTAATTAAAAATAATTTAAACATAATTGTAAATAATTTACGAATAAACCTAGGTCCAAATCTTGGTTTAATCAGACGTGCAAATCAGCAGTCAGATCCAGAGAGGAAGCATTCAGAAATTGGCGTGTCAATAAAACCGCTGACACTGAATTGCTACGCAAAATGGCAAGGTCGTCGTGTGCCAAAGTGCTGAGACGGGAAAAAACTCTTCACGAGCAACGTCTTCGTGCTGAAGTTCTTACTGCTCCCCGGGGCAGTAAAAGCTTCTGGTAATTCGTTAAAAGAGTAAGGGTTAATGCTAGTTCTTCAATACCAACTCTTTTAAAGGATGGCCAAACATTCACGAACCTGGTTGATAAGGCTAATTGTTTTGCCGAATTATTCGCAAATAATTCTAACTTACCAGATAGCAATCAACCACTACCCGAACTCGAAAAAGTTTCCGTAACTATGCCTAATATATTTTTTCGGGCTCGAGCTGTTAAAAAGGTTCTTGCGGATCTCAACATAAACAAGTCTCCTGGCCCGGATGGTATACATGCACTGGTCTTGAAGCAGTGCTCTTCGACGCTAGCTCGTCCCTTAGCAAATTTTTTCAGCACTCTATACCATGCTGGTGAATTTCCCGTCTGCTGGAAAGTTGCTAATGTAACACCAATTCCTAAAAAAGGAGTGGCTAATAACCCTGAAAATTACCGCCCAATTGCAATTTGTTCGTCACTTTCCAAAGTTATGGAGAGTATGGTAAATCACCATCTTGTAAAATTTTTAGAGTCTAACTACCTACTAAGCGACCGCCAGTATGGCTTTCGTAGAGGTCGTTCTACTGGAGACCTACTGGCCCTGTTATCAAAAAAATGGTGTCGTTCCATTCACCGTTTTGGCGAAAGTAAGGTAATTGCTTTAGATATTTCCAAGGCGTTTGACAGAGTCTGGCATGGTGCACTCTTGTCTAAACTTGTTGCATTTGGTGTCGGTGATAATTTCTCTCGATTTATATCGAGCTTTCTCAGAGATCGCACTATACGGGTTGTTATAGATGGGGTTTCATCAAACGAGTTCAAGATTGATTCAGGGGTACCGCAAGGCTCCGTTCTTTCTCCTACTCTATTTCTTATTTTTCTAAATGACCTCTTATGTCAAACTTCCAACCCTATCTATTCTTTTGCAGATGACAGCAACCTTTGCCATTCGTATTCATTTGGTTACAGACCAGGCGTTTCCGATGTTTGTGCTATGAGACAGAACATGAATGATACGCTTGGCCGTGAACTAGACATAATCTCAGAATGGGGTCGTGCGAATAGGGTCGAATTTAATGCCCGAAAGACCCAATGTTGCGTACTAACGCATAAACGCGCGACGGATGAAGGTGCCTCATCTGTATGTATGGGTGGTATAAATATTGAGGAAACAGAATCTCTTTCTGGGCATGAGGATACAATGTGATGTCCGATGGACAGAACATATATTCAAGGTGTCGAAAGAAGCATTCAAGTGCCTCGGTTTTTTGAAACGGTGTAAGATATACTTCACTCCATCTGATCTCCTTACTATTTATACCACCTATATCCGACCGCGAATGGAATACAACTCTCATGTGTGGGCCGGTGCTTCAAAGTCTATTTTGGAGCTTCTCGACCGCGTGCAGGAGAGGGCGAAGGTTCTCATTGGCGACAGTAGGGTATCCAATTCTATTGACTCCCTTGAGCACCGTTGCAATGTGGGTTGTACTTGCCTATTTTATCGTTACTACAACGGGATGTGTTCTGATGAAATTAGGGATTTGGTTCCCGAAACCCATAGCTTTGTTCGTAATACACGTTTTTCCTCAAGAGCACATCCTTTTGTGGTCGATTGGCCGGTGAATCGTACAACGCATTACAGGGAAAATTCGTTTTTTGGCCGGACTGTTCGTATGTGGAATAACCTTCCTGCTGAAGTCTTCCCTCTCACTTACAACATGAAAAAGTTCAAGTCGAATGTTCACAAACACTACTCCCTCTTTCCTCCTTCCCATAACCTATTTTCCTAGTTCCAACACAATGCATTGCATTAGTAGGGGTCATCCCCTGAGTGCTGGTCCCAACAAAAAAAAAAAAAAAAAAAAAAACCCAAAACAAAATATTTTTTTTTATTCATATTATTAAAGCTGTAAATTGAGAATAATAACAACATGATGGTAACATTGGAATTATACCTTAAAATTAATGTTACAACAACAATGAACAAAATTCACGAGGAGAGACCAAATATATAGTTTGATAAGCGGTATATTTTTTGGTTTGCTTTGGGTGCTATTTAAATGTCACGTACGTGGTGCGAAAACATCATTTGTCTATGTCATTGGTATTTGATCAGTCGTACGTGCTTCAAAATAAAGGTTCAAAGCAAGATATTTGTTGCAAAAAAATATTGACCGGAATTTTTTTTTAAATAGGTATAATAAAAATTTTATAAGCTGTTAAACGTCGTCACGTACGATATTGTATTACTATAAATTCAACTAAATGTATCATCTTATTATGTTGGTATTAGGTTGAAATTTGATCAAAAATTATTTTTTTGCAGTCTTAATGATCTAAACAAATATAATAGGTATCGGTCCATATTTGACCATAGCACTCATTTAAATACTACTCCAGAAAATAGCTTTTAATGTTGTAACTTTCTAATAAATGCTGGTATTGACATAAAAATTGGCGACAATAACTTTTACGACAAGTACTATGTCGTGATAAAATGTTGTGCTGGTAAAAAATTACTATAGGTCCCATATAAACCCCCTTCCTAAAATCGCTGAAAGGCAAGAAAACCTCATATAGATGAAGATATCTGAATAATATTCGGCACAAATAACTTTTATATAACTCTTAACGTCATAGCATAACTCTGTTCCGGCGACCATGATTGGCGATGTCTGTCGCGCTCGTTGAAGATAGACGTGTTTTCTAAGCTCGGCATACGGTTTATTTTTACGTGAACAAATAAAGTATACAAAAAAAAAAAAAGTAAATAAAAGAAAAGAAAAAAATACATGTATGTACATACATACATAAACATACACATTTTTTATTCTCGGTGTTGATAAACAATAACAAATAAGAAGAGCACAACTGTAAACAGTAAAAAAAAAAAAACTCTTATGAGTGCAAACAGTGCAAAAACAATTAAGCATAATGATAGAAATGCATATATCACAGTGAGTGTTAATGAAACAAATGCAGAAATAAAAAAAAGAGTCGATGATAGCAAATACCTAACGGCTAAACCTATTACTCGTACGCGATCCCTCTCACCTTCTGTTTTTAATAATACGGTTGATACACTAACAAATATAAAACCTTCAAGCATTGCCTCAACGGCAGAAACAATTTTAATAAGTGATAAAAATATTAACCCTCAATCAGGCACAATAGAAAACTCTGTATCACCTTCGGTGTCTAATAATACGGTTGATTCGAATACAATAAAAAATATAAAACCTGCAAGCGGTGCCTCAGTGGCAGAAACGATTTTAACAAGTGATGAAAAGATTACCCCCAAATCAGGCATGATGGAAAACTCAGTATCACAGGTGAAAAGCGGTCAAAAGCCTCAAGTACAAGTTGGAATGGATAGGTACATAACAGTGCTAAAACGGGGTCGCAGCCCAACTTCTTCTGCAGTTGCTTCTGTCCCAAAAGTTTTAAAAGAGGGTACAGCTGATAGAATAAGTTCTCAAAATCGGTTTTCAATTTTGGAAGAGGAATCCTCGGAAGCACAAAACGTTACAAAATCTTCTAAGCCACCCCCGATATATCTTAGAGAGCAAAACTCAAGTGATTTAATAAAGAATTTGATCTCGGTAATAGGTGAAAATTCTTTTTATGTAGCTGCAATAAAACGTGGTAGTATAAATGAAACTAAAATACAAGTTAATCGTGAAGATGATTTTCGTAAAGTAATAACTAAATTAGAAGCACTAAAAAAAAACTTTTATACATACCAACTGAAGAGCAGTAAAGGTCTTCAGGTAGTGATAAAGGGCATTGATTCATGCGTAGACCCAGGTGAAATAAAAACGTTTTTAGAAGAGAAGGGCTTTAAAATTAAAAATGTAGTTAATATTAAAAATAGAGAAAAAAATCCCCAGCCACTATTTCGAGTGGAGTTAGAACCCGGCGACGTTAAGCTTAAAAAAAACGAAACTCATCCCATTTACAGTCTGAAATATATCCTGTATAGGAAAATAACGATAGAGGAGCCGCATAAAAGGAACGGTCCCGTGCAATGTTTAAACTGCCAAGAATTTGGTCACACTAAGGCATACTGCCATTTAACACCTGTTTGCGTTGTATGTGGAGAATTGCATGGTACAGCTCTCTGCGATAAGTCTAAAAACGACCCCAATGTAAAAAACTGCAGCAACTGTGGTGGTAATCACACTGCCAACTATAGAGGATGCCCTGTATACTCTATCGTCAAGCGCTCGGTTGGACCGAAACCTAATCCACCTCAAATTCAGGAAACACATCAAAATAATACTAATGACATTCAGGTACCGCAGCCTAGTAATAACAGAACATCCTACGCTAACGTCCTAAAATCAAACCATATGCCAATGCAAGGTGATTTGCCAAATAATGATGAGACCCCAGTTTCTAATTTAAGTCGTCTAGAAAAAACCATGGAAACACTAGTACAAACAGTAACAAACTTTACGAATACAATGGGTAATATGATGCAGGAAATGTTAAGAATGCAATCGATGTTATTGCAAGCTGTACTTAACAAGCCATGAATTGTTTAAAAATTTGTTTTTGGAACGCAAACGGCATTCGCCAACATAAAAATGAACTAGAATATTTTCTTAAAAGTAAACAAATTGATGTAATGATGGTTTCTGAAACTCATTTGACCTCAAGAAATACGTTTAAAATTAATGGTTATATATTATATGATACCAAGGACCCTCGAGATAGAGCTTGTGGAGGTTCTGCTATTTTGATAAAAACCCGAATCAAACACTACTTAATGTGTGATCATCGTGAAGATTATCTGCAAGCAACGAATATTTGTGTTGAAGAGCTAAATCGAAACTTTGTACTTTCATCTTTATACTCTCCACCTAGATTTTCAATATCAGAAAGCCAATATTATAAATATTTTAAATCATTAGGACCCTGTTTCCTAGCCGCTGGCGATTACAACGCTAAACATACCTTCTTGGGTTCACGGCTCATTACACCAAAGGGTCGTGTTTTGTATAATACAATGTCTAAAATGGATTTAAATGTGGTCGCGAGTGGACAACCAACTTATTGGCCTACTGATCAGCAAAAAATTCCAGATGTCATCGATTTTGGCGTGGTTAAAAACATCCCCGCAGAAACGATTCACGTTGAAGCTTCTTTAGAATTATCTTCTGATCACACACCTACAATTCTTACCATATCAAACCCTTATAGAATTGTATCTCCGTCTGGTTACTTAGTGACGTCAGCCACACAAATAAATTGGTTAAAATATAAAAAATATCTCAGTACCCACTGCACTGAAAATATTCCGCTTAGAACACCGGAGAATGTGAATCTTTCTATTGTAAATTTTGACAATTATCTCAAACTAGCTGTTCAACATTCTAGCATAGCCCGCAAAAATATAAAAAATAGTAAAATATATTCTACTGATGTCGAGCGTCTCTTGACTGAAAAAAGGAGAGTTCGAAGAGAGTGGCAATTGCACAGATCCCCTCAACTTAAAAATTTACTAAAAGAGTGCACAAAAAGGCTAAGAAACTTACTGCAGTCTCAAAAAACGGCTTCTCTGGAAAAATATCTTAAGGAACTTGATGCAACTCCTCAATCTGATTACTCATTATGGCGTGCAGCTAGAAATCTTAAAAGACCAGTTATCACTAAACCACCATTAAGAAACTTAAATGGACGTTGGGCACGAAATGACATAGAAAAAGGAAATATTTTCGTTAATCATTTGAAAACCGTATTTACCCCTCATACATCTTTCGATACTGCGGTCGAGTTACCACCTGTTGCCTTTAGGTCAGCTGTTCCATTAAGGTTTGAAGTAAGAGAAATCGAGAAGGCTATTCATGATTTAAACCCCAAGAAAGCCCCTGGTTTTGATAAGATCAGTAACAAAATGCTTTTGGAGCTACCCAGCATAGCAAAGAAAATTATTCTACTAATTTTTAATGCTATTTTACGCCTTGAATACTACCCACAAGAGTGGAAAGTATCCTTAGTTACCATGATACCTAAACCAGGAAAGGATCCCACGAAAGTTGAGTCATATAGACCTATAAGCTTATTGTCTAATATATCAAAGCTTTTTGAGAAACTTCTAGTGTCTAAATTAACGCCGATTTTAAATTGTAACAGATGTATTCCCAATCATCAATTCGGTTTTAGAAGAAAACACAGCACAATTGAACAAACTCATCGAATAGTAAATGTCATAAGAAAAGCCTTTGAAGAAAAAAAATATTGCTCAGCACTCTTCATCGATGTGTCTCAAGCTTTTGATAAAGTCTGGCATGAAGGTTTACTACTGAAATTGCAGCAAAACTTACCAGCAAATATACACAAGCTGTTAGAAAGCTACTTAGTCGGTCGTCAATTTATTATTAAACAAGGCGAATTTTTAAGTTCTCCACAGCCAATTAACGCTGGAGTCCCACAAGGCAGCATCCTGGGCCCTCTATTATACTTAATTTATACTTCGGACTTGCCAACAAACAGCTACACCCATACCTCAACATTTGCGGACGACACAGCTTTTCTAAGCGTACACGCAAACTGTCAAGAAGCATCTCGTTATCTACAGCATCATATATTTGAACTAGAAAGGTGGTTAAAAAAATGGAGGATAAAGATCGATGAGCAAAAATGCGCACATATAACATTCACATTGCGTCGGGAAACATGCCCCCCTATTAAAATAAATAATCAAATAATACCCCAACACTCGCATGTAAAATACCTCGGTATACATCTGGATCGGCGTTTAACGTGGAAATGGCATATAGAAGCGAAATTAACTCAAATGAAACTAAAAGCAATCCAAATTAATTGGCTTATTGGAAGAAATTCTGTTCTTAGTCTCGATTGCAAACTTCTACTCTACAACTCTATCTTAAAGCCAATTTGGTGCTACGGTATTCAGTTATGGGGCACTGCCTCGGCTTCTAACATCGAAAAAATTCAAAGGCGCCAAAATAAGCTTCTTCGAATAATCACAGCTGCCCCCTGGTACGTAAAAAACTCAAATATCCACAAGGATCTCAATGTGCCATTAGTAAAAACTGTGATAACGAAATATGCAGTAAAATATTTAAAAAGGCTGGAACTGCACCCAAATCCATTAGCTAGAAATATTTTAAATTATGGCGGCCACACTCGCTTAAGAAGAAGACACACTGCAGCACTCACCCAATCAGATGAGCGATAAACACATATATGTAAACAGAAACCGTGATGACTAAATCTTTTGTGTTTGGCACTGGCAGGACATAAAGCAAATATTAGGATAAGATTTGATTAATTATTGTTAGTTCATATTTAATATATGAAGATTCAATAAATAAATAATGAAAAAAAAAAAAAAAAAAAAAATATATTTCCCAAAAATATATTTCATATCTTGTAAATACTATAAGAAAAAAATCTGTCACGTACGGTATGTCACGTACGATATTACATTTGGTTCATTATAAAACCATCCAGAAAAATGTTTTTCTTTCCAATTACGGATTATAACGGAAAAATATATGGTTAAATGCAAAAAATTTAAAAAAGGAAAAATACATCACACAATTCGCAGATTTTCGGATTTTTTTACATTCACCCCAAAATCACTTCCGTTTTATGTCACGTACGATATACACCTATTTTGCTAGGTATTTTGGACAACAAGGTTTCGAATGTAATAATTTTTTTTTTCATATATAGTACCCTCTAAAAGAAACATAATGATTAATAAGTTTTCCAGTTACTACTATTTGCGCAAAAATTCCATCGCTCCGAAGGCGTACAAATGTCACGTACAATGACATGGAAATGCCCATATATAAAAATTGAAAAATCCTCGTCTTGAGTCAAAATTTTTTTTTTTTTTTCTTATACATATCCCACTCGCATCCCACTAAGCGACCAAAACGACCTAAAAGGAAAATGCATACGCTTTCTTTTGAGCAAAAAAAAAAAAATACCGTTTTAAAAACAAAATAAAAAATAAATTTTAAATTTAAAAAAAAAGTTTTTAAAAAATACAAAAAATAAATTTTTCGAAAGCTTGAAGAAATAGCTATCTAATATGTTTGGGACAAATTTTGCTAACACCAATAGATAATAAGTTACATGGATGAGAAAGAACACCGCTTTGAAACTTTTTGACCGATCTTGTTGAAAATTTATGTCTAAACTACTATCCAACAAGACTAACCTTGGTGCAAATTTCATCCAAATCGGAAGACATCGATTTCAAAAGTTGGGTCTCTTGACATGAAATCCCCCATATATATATACATATATCAGAAAAAGAGAAAAATATAAGTATAGGTACAAAAGGTATTTACGTAGAACTTAAGTGAAGGACGGTAATAATTAGAACAAGCAAAAAGAAAAGCCTGTAGAGTGACAGGAAAGTAAAAATAACCTCAGGGAGCTCCGTTAGGTGAAAGAAAATTTTAAGTGGAAAAAGTGGACATAAAATAAGCAGAGATAAAGTAGCTTGAGTTCTAATCAGATAATTACAGGTGCAAAGCAGAAAAATTTCATTAAAAAAAAGGAAAAAATTACTAAATAGATATTAGATATATATATACATAGATATTTAAAGAAAAAATAAAGTCAAAATTTAGGGTATTGTTAATATAAGTAACTGGAATTGATTTTTAGAATATTTATTAGTTCTAAAAAATTTCATAGCATAAGATTATTATTAGTAGTAATAGTTTTAATTTAATAAAGAAAAATGTTTGGTGTTTATTTAATTAAGAAAGAAAAACATGGTGGCTTAAATTTAAATTAGGGGAACCGGATGTGATGGAAAGATAAGTGGTGAAAAGGTCTGGTGGAGTTTGGGTCGCGTTATGAATAGTAGGAATCTATTCGCGACAAGGTTGGGAGGGAATGAGGGGGATCACATCTATCTCCGTGCGTTGTTGAATGTGGTGTCGTTTTTGTGTTTTTTTTTTGTTTCCGGATTGTGATTTCCTGTTGATTTTGTTTTTGTTAGGATACGCTGTTGGCGGGAGGGTTGGAACCTCTTGCGAGCTTACTGTGAGCTAGTCGGAATAGTCGCCAATAAACCGGTCCGTAACAAGGTGTGTTAGTAAAAATTATGAATCGTATCTAAAATGGAAATTTTGACATACATACGGAATTACATATGGGTAAGAAAAGTGACAGTACATATGTAAAAAACATCCCGTCTGATAGCACCTTAACTCATACTCATACCAGTATCTTTAATTTTTTTGACGTGTGTGAGAAAAAAAAATATTTTATAAATTAAGAATTGTACGATAATTTCTCTATAATTAAAAAAAAAAAGATCTCAACAATTATTTGGTAGAAGTGCAACTAAGATGATGATTTTATAATTGATAAAAAAAAGTATTCAAATAACGAGTTTTATTTTGATCGTTAGCACATCGCTACTTCATTTCCAACAATTAAAATTATTTTGTGCTTTAATTTGTGAAATTCAACAATATACATGTTAATAATATATTTTCGAATTGCATTTCATTATTATAAATATATAAAATATATTAATAATAATAATAATTTAAATTAAAATACATTTTTATATTAATTCGAATGTGTATTCTAAAGCCTCTAGTACAAGGAATGTAAAAAGCCACATGCGCATGTGGCTCTGACGTAATTTTGACGTCAATGCAAAGCCACAATAAGCATTGCGTGTTGTGTGATGACGTCAAAATTACGTCAGAACTACATGCGCATGTGGCTTTTTACATGCCGTGTACCAGAGGCTTAAGTCATATTACAATTTAAAAAGCTTTTATACTTTAAAAGTCTTATTCCTTGAATATTTTCCAGGAATATTTTCTATGCACTATCACAATTTTGTTTGTTTGTATATTTCTTTTACTAGGCTTGCTTTAGCTAGCAATGAAGTTAATTGTACAGAAATTTTATACAACTATTAGATACCAGCAGAATGTAATGCATTTTCTGGCCCGCTACGACCATCGCCAGCACTCCTTGTATCTTATGACTGGATAGTGCTTTTATTGTAAATTTTATGTATTTAACTTAATTATTTTAACAAATTACAATAAGCACTATCCAGTTATAAGATCAACCAATGCTGTCGTTGGCTTAAGCAAATATGGGAATACATGTTAATCATATGTGTCAAGCATTTTGTTAATTTTTGATACATAGTAGGTTAAGCAAGCCTATGCATAGTAATGTTGGGCCATAAGTTAGTTTTATATTTTTTGTTTTGGTTTTTAAAAAGTTAAAGAGGTACAAGTGTATAAGTCGTGTATAATTCAGTGAATTTATGGTTTTTTCCTTTCATTGTATGACGTGCTATATGTACTTATGTAAAGTATTCTGTTATATTTGTTTTTTACAAGTTTATTCTAATATTAATAAAATTGAAAATATGAATTTTATTCGAACTATTTGGATTTTAATGAAATGCATTTAATAATTTAATTTTTTAACTTAAGGATCTTGAAATGTTGTCCCTTATTTCCAGCTATGGGCAAATTCAAAATCAAAGTTCAAAAAGAGCGAACGATGTGTACATACACAAAATTTATGAGCGAAGCAGAGAAAAGAAATTGTGCTTAGTCTTACAGAACATTTCGAACGAAGCAGACGTGCGTCGCATGTCATGAAATGAGAAAAAAACAAAGCGTACAAATGTACATAAAACCAACAAATGCAAACAAAAACAAACCAATACAATGCCACACATGCAAAGCTTTCAATGTAGTGGTGCCCATAGCTGCTTATTTCCATCGCTTCATTATTGCTTTCCACTTCCTGGCCTTCTTGAAGTTCGTCATTTGGAATAGAAATGCATTCTTCCTCAAAGGGTACATTGTACTTTTTACTAATATTATGTAAAGCACAGCAAACATTAGCTATTTTATAAGCAACCAGCCAATAGAAACTAGCTTTCCCACAACAATACATTTCAGTGTTTTTATCAAAAATAAAAATTGGGAATTTAGTACGTCATTAATAAATGAATTAATAATAAAATTTTGTATTCCCGAAAATAACTTTTGATAATAAATTAAATAAAAAACTGAAATGGCTGCTTTATTAAGCAATTTGCTTTTTTTTTTAATCAAGATTTGAATTTAGTAATGCAATTTCATGTGAGAATTTGTCATTTTGAGCCTGCATATATATAATATTTTCAGCCTTTTGAAGTTCTTCTTGAGTGAATTCTCCTTTTTGCTTGGTAATCTTGCGACAATTATTCATAAATCGAAGAACATATGCAGCTGTTCGTATAAGACGCAGCTATTTGGAAAATCTTAGCTCATTGCAAACCATTTCACGTTTAGTTATTTTAAAAAGATGGTGCACAAGTTCTTCTGTAGATTCTGAAAGCGAAGCTGAATGAGGCCATTTTTATTCCGGGAGAATCAAAAATTCAGGCCCTTGAATCCATCTGCAGGAGTTTCAGATTTGTAGAAATTTTGACCAGTTTTTGCCGTCATCAGCTACATTTAGTTTGCTTGGAACCCATTTCCAGTCTTAAGTGGAAGACGATTCAAAATCTCGGTGATTTGGAAAGCCACAAATTGGCTATACTTGAGATGGTCCGATTTTATCCAACATAGAACCATTTTTGAGTCGGTCCAATAATATTTTTTACTAATTTTAATTTCGTGATTTTCTATCACATATGTGGCAAAGCGAGCTCCTATAAGGGCAGCCATTAGTTCGAAACGTGGGATAGATGTAATTTTCATAGGAGCAACTCTTGTTTTTGCACCAACTATTGAACAGAAGATATCATTATCTTTCTGTAATCTTAAATAGCGTACCGCTGCGTATCCGTCCTAGCATCTACAAATGTATGCAGTTGCACTTCTGTGTTCACATAATTGTCAAAAGACTTTAGATAGCATCGTGGAATTTTTATTTTTTACATTAGAATTTTGACATACATAATTATATGTCCAATTAGATCGACATTAACAATCTTAGCATTTCTCGTTTTGTTGGTAGTTTGCCACAAGTGAATATATCGCTTTTCATTAACCATGGAGATATTTAAAAACGTTATGACATCTTCATGCTGTTCCCAAAATATGCCCAACACCTTATCAATTTGTTTTTCATCTTTTAAATTTAGGCATTTTACTTCTATCGAATCGGCTTGTGAAATAGATTTTATTAGTAGTTTATCGTTAGAAATCCAGTTTCGAATATTGAAACTTGCTTGACGATGAATATACGAGACATCTGAAACGAATTTTTTAGCATCGTCTAAACTGTCAACAGAAATAAGAAGATCATCCACGTAGAGGTTTTCTTTGATGGCTTTTGAAGCCATCGGAAACTCATTTTCAAATTTACTTGCATTTAAATTTTTTATGTACTGGGCAATACTAGGAGCACATGTAGCTCCAAATATCATAACATCCATCACGTAAATATCGGGTCTTTCATCATGAAAGCAGTCACTCAAAAGAAATCGTTGAACATCACGACCTTCCGGTCGAATATATAACTGGTGGAACATCTCTTCTATGTCTCCACATATTGCGACAGACTTTTGTCGAAATTTAAAAGAATTACTGGCAAAGAAGCCAGAAAATGAGGGCCCTTCAACAAATATGAGTTTAAAGACATTCCAGTTGTTTTTGCGGACGCATCCCATACGACGCGCGATTTACCAGGCTGGTTTTTATTAAATACCGCAAAAATAGGAAGAAACCATATTTTCTTATCAGAACGATTAACCTCATTCTTATTTAACTTGCGTATATAACCCTTGGATAAGTATTTGGAAATTGTTTCTTTAAAAATATTAAAAAGCTCTGAATTATTTAACAATTTCTTTTCTTAACTAATAAGCCGCTTAAAAGCAATGTCGTAACTATCAGGCATTTCTATCAAGTCAAACTTCCATAGGAGTGGAACTTCGTAATGACCATTAGCGTTTTGTTTGTTTTATCATTTTCGCCTAAACGGGGGTCTTTTATATTAATTCCCACGCTATCAATTGAAAAAAATTTTCTAACCAACTCATTAAAGTCTTCAAAATTATCAGAGCAGTTACAAATATGAAAATTGAAATTCTTACTTGTGGTACTTTTGTCTGCTACTGCGCCGTAAATAAGCCATCCGAGTTTTGTACAAACAGCAACGGGCTCGTGTGAAGAACCCTCACGAATCTTACTGGAGACTCCTTAATCAAAATGATTCAATCAAATTAGTATTTGTGGCACGGCTTCTTTGTAGCTCTCAATTGGAAGATTTCCCAAGTGGCTATATTGTTGAGATAATGTTTTGTAATCCATTGACTGCACGGGCAATTTTAAGGATTTCACTATAGAAACGTTCATAGCCACACGCTTTTTATTTCCTCCTGAAATATAAATTTTAAGTCTTTTTGAATTGTCTTCACTTCTTTCCATACCTCCCGTCCACCGCAAACACAAGGGATTTAATACACCATCCATTTCTAATTGATTTGCCAATTACTCGTCCATTAGACTGATAGACGACCTCTCGTCAATGAAGGCAAATGTATCAATTGTCTGATTTTTTCCATATATTTTAATCGGAATTATTTGAAATAAAATATTTTTTATTTTGCCACTGTGTGTATTGTTAATAACTTCTTCAATCGATGTAATGAAGGGTGATGAAAATATTCGCATCCTTCTTTCCCGCACTTCTTCTTTGTATTAGGTTAGGTTCCATGGGCAGCCATCGAGAGACAGCTCACTTGGGTCCTTTAGCGGTCCCTTTGTGATACCCAGCGCCAATGCCCATCCCGAAGAGCAGTTATTCAGATAGCGTCACTGCAAGGTTGAGCCAATTCGTCTTCCTAATGAAGAGAAGAAGCAATCTTAGTTCTATTTTTGATAGATCCTCCAAACAGGAAAACAGCGGTTCTCCCAGGTATTTTTCCCTAATGCCCCGTAGCCCAGGGCATTGACAGAGAAAGTGAAGCACAGTTTCCTCTTCCTCCTCAATGACTTCTACAGTAGTCATTATTCTAGCATGAGTCCCAACAGGCCAGTGTCCAGTTATGACCGACACCATGGTCCTGATTTGGTTCCTATTGAACCTAAGTAGAGATTTGGTTCTCCGTTCATCATATTCAGGCCAAAGTGCCCTGGATGTGGAGCAGGTGGACTCACGGGTTCATCCCTCTTGCGCAATTCTATAGTTCTCGCGCCGCATGAGTGACTTACAGTGAGCCATTGGAAGGCCAATGAATTGATCAATGAATGTTTCATCCATACGACCACCTTCCTTGGCCAGCTCATCTGCTACCTGGTTTCCCAGGCAGTTTGAGTGCCCTGGTATCCATATAAGCGTTAACTCTGAATGTTCAGCAATCTCATTCAAAGACATCCGACATTCCACAGTCAATCTAGATGTCGTATAGACACCCGCAAGAGAGGCAATGGTAGCCTTGCTATCAGTAAATATACGTATATCTCCCGATACGCGATAATACTTTAGCCAGTTGGCTGCCCGCTTTATAGCCGATTTCAGCCTGCAGGACACTACATCCATCCGGCATACGAAAGGAAACTTTAACGCCCAGTTCCTCTATGTAGAAACCTCCGCCAACTCTTTCCCCCTTCCTTGAACCATCAGTGTATACCCCCAGGGCTGGTTCATGGAAGGTGCCCATAACCGACAGTGCACTTTCGTGCGCTATATGTGTCGCATACCTCTCGCCAAAGAAAGGCTCCGGGGTGCAGTAGTCCACTCCTTCAGGAACAATCGAGTATCCCATTATACTGGAGTGTCCATAGTCACGGTTTGACCAGCTGTGTGCCGCGTTCAACCGTATCGCCGAACAAAGAGCCATATGTCTGGCCGTGATGTCCACCGGCAGCCAGTTTAGCATAGTAAAAAGCGCCCTGGTGGGAGTGGAGCGCATTGATCCTGTGATCATCAATGCGACCAGTCTGTGAACCTTCTCAAGCATCGCACGGTACCTGCCCTTGTCCTGCGCAGTCCACCATACGATAACACCGTAATACAGAGTCGGCTTTATTACAGCCTCAAAGATCCAATTGACACACTTCGGGCCCATGCCCCAGTTCTTGCCGATTGCACCTCTGCACGCATATATAGCAACTATTGCCTTTTCCATCCTCGTCCGGATGTTCAGCCCCCACGACAGTTTACTGTCCAGGATTACGCCCAGATAATTGGCGCTGTAAGAGAACTTAAGTTCAGTCCCATTCAGGCTGGGAAGTCTCATGACCTCAGTCCTATACTTCCTCGTGAAGAGTACCAGTTCCGTCTTAGACGGATTAACACCCAAGCCGCATGATACGCTCCAGGTGCTAAGTACCCTTAATGCAGCCTCCATACACTGAGACATTATGTTCAAATGCTTCCCCGTGATGGCCACTGCAACATCGTCAGCGTACGCCACAGTTTTAATCCTCATGTCGTCCATTTTCGTCAACATGGTGTTCATAGTCAGGTTCCATAATAGTGGGGATAGTACTCCTCCTTTGGGAGTACCCCTGTTAACCAGTCTCTGAACGCTGGTCGCACCTATCGTGGAACAGATGACCCTATTCCTGAGTAGATTATCCACAAATCTACATATGCCGTCATCAACCTCCAGGCTCCTCATAGATGCAACAATAGAATCCGGGTTGACATTGTTAAAGGCCCCTTCAATGTCGAGAAAGGCCACCAGAGCACACTCCTTAAATTCGAGTGATCTCTCAATAGTTCCAACTAATAAGTGAAGAACTGTCTCAACAGACCTACCCTTTGTGTTGGCATGCTGAGAGGTCGAGAGTAAACACTTGGGGATGGTCATCCTCAAGTGAATGTCGATAACTCTTTCAAGAGTCTTGAGAAGAAAGGATGCTAGACTAATCGGTCTGTAATCCTTCGCTTCGGTGTGAGAAGTCTTCCCTCCCTTGGGGATGAAGACCACTCTACACAAGGTCCAGCTCATAGGTACATACGAAAATCTAACGCAAATCTAATACAGAGTCGGCTTTATTACAGCCTCAAAGATCCAATTGACACACTTCGGGCCCATGCCCCAGTTCTTGCCGATTGCACCTCTGCACGCATATATAGCAACTATTGCCTTTTCCATCCTCGTCCGGATGTTCAGCCCCCACGACAGTTTACTGTCCAGGATTACGCCCAGATAATTGGCGCTGTAAGAGAACTTAAGTTCAGTCCCATTCAGGCTGGGAAGTCTCATGACCTCAGTCCTATACTTCCTCGTGAAGAGTACCAGTTCCGTCTTAGACGGATTAACACCCAAGCCGCATGATACGCTCCAGGTGCTAAGTACCCTTAATGCAGCCTCCATACACTGAGACATTATGTTCAAATGCTTCCCCGTGATGGCCACTGCAACATCGTCAGCGTACGCCACAGTTTTAATCCTCATGTCGTCCATTTTCGTCAACATGGTGTTCATAGTCAGGTTCCATAATAGTGGGGATAGTACTCCTCCTTTGGGAGTACCCCTGTTAACCAGTCTCTGAACGCTGGTCGCACCTATCGTGGAACAGATGACCCTATTCCTGAGTAGATTATCCACAAATCTACATATGCCGTCATCAACCTCCAGGCTCCTCATAGATGCAACAATAGAATCCGGGTTGACATTGTTAAAGGCCCCTTCAATGTCGAGACAGGCCACCAGAGCACACTCCTTAAATTCGAGTGATCTCTCAATAGTTCCAACTAATAAGTGAAGAACTGTCTCAACAGACCTACCCTTTGTGTTGGCATGCTGAGAGGTCGAGAGTAAACACTTGGGGATGGTCATCCTCAAGTGAATGTCGATAACTCTTTCAAGAGTCTTGAGAAGAAAGGATGCTAGACTAATCGGTCTGTAATCCTTCGCTTCGGTGTGAGAAGTCTTCCCTCCCTTGGGGATGAAGACCACTCTACACAAGGTCCAGCTCATAGGTACATACGAAAATCTAACGCATCCCCTATATAGCCATCAGCCAGGGTATTACACCATCCATGCCCGGAGATTTGTACGGGTCAAAGCTGTCGACAGCCCACTTACTCCTATCGTAGTCCATTGGGATGGACAAAGGACCGGGCATCGGCTCACAAACCTGATCCCGCAAGCTCCCTTGGGAGTTTCCAGGAAAGTGAGTGTCAATTAACACCTCGAGTGTTTCCTGACTAGTCGTAGTCCTGCAACCATCCGATTTACGGATATATGTCGGGAAAACAGGGCTCGAAGCCATTATCTTACGTAAACGGTTTGTCTCAGAGGATCCTTCCACGCCGCTACAGAAGTTCCTCCAAGCACTCCTTTTCGCCGATCTAACCAAGTTTCCGAATCTATTCAGTGAATACTTGTACTCCGCCCAATTACCATGACGCTTAGCCATATTGAACAACCTACGACAGTCTCTTCTTGCCTGCGCAATATCAGGATCCAACCACGGTGGACGATCCCTGCCCCTATGCACCATTGGCTTGCCACCAAGGAAGTCGCTAACTGCAGTGAGTCTGTAAGCAGACCCACTGCCGCATCGATCCCCCCCTATATCATCAACCCGGGGAGGATCAGATAGAGACCGAACCAGAGAGGAGGAATGAATCCCCCAATTCGTTTGTTTCCTATTCAACATAGCACTCGATCCTACAGATCTAAGTATCAGGCTTAATTCCACATATCTACGATCAGTAAGTGAACAATCATTAGAAACCATCCAGTTTTCGATCATGTCAATGTGGTCAATGCTAACCAGCGTGAAATCAAGAACTTCACACCTATTTGATACAACAAACGTTGGCTCACGGCCCTTTACTATTACTACGCCTTGTGTTGGATGCCTTCTTTGTAGGGTTTTTGTGCCTTGGAAACTTTTTATGGTCGCCGAATTTGGCGTGGGGTGGTGCAACCTTGGGATTGGATGTTTTTATCGCCATCCCTCCTTGCACAATGGGCACATGGGAAACTACAATGTTGGACAACTTTGTCATTCCCAACTTAGCAGCACCCGAAGCAGGGGTTTTATCCATTCCAATGACGGAAAGGGCTAAAGCGGTTTTGGAGGTGCTTCGATTGAAGCACAGAGGAACCCCGCCGCAATTTTTAGAGCAGCCGCCTTCTGGTCGAGCTGCCTTACCACTTCCAATCAGCCTAGGCCGATCTTCTTTGGTCACCGGGACTGTTACAGTCTCTGGCTTTGCCGTATTACTGTCTATCGTTGTACTCATTCTCGCCTGCCTATCATCAGTTTCCGTTGATTGTTTTTGTTGTTGTTTATTGTCTTTTGAATTGTTCATTGTAAATGTTGGTCCCACGAGTGTAGGGGAGTTGAAAGGTCCGCCACGACATAGCCCCCAATAACGTGGTAAGGGCGTGGTCTATTTGCTGAGGTGCCCAGGTATCAGCAAAGCTCCGTGATAATACAGTCGGTAACCCCTGACTGCAAACCAGACCGATAGGCACGGGTCGCATTACACCTCGGTTTAGGAGTGGATAACCTTTCGTCGTCAAGGCTTTTAGGTTCCGAATCTCAAACCCAGGCGCCGCTTGTGACGTTACCTGTATTTAAAATACAAACCACAACCTAGACTCAGCCACCACATCGCTTCAAGATCGTTATCCAAGGTGGTGTATTACATTCACCACTGTGTTTTAACAAAAAACATTTACAAAGCTTATGTTTTCTAACAACATTCCACTTTTCTCCACGATCCATTGATTCTGCATGTGTTATTGTTGTTTTCACAAAGAGTACATATGCGTTCACTATGAGAGTGAATAAAAGCGTTCTTGCTTGTTGCTGTATTTGCATTAATTATAGCCTTTTCTTTGTTACTGTTATTTACACAGTGGTCAACTGTTATACTGCGAGCTGTTATACCTATATTAAAAAACCATTTGTCCAATTCGTACAGATTTGGTAAAAGATTTTGTTTGTTGTGCTTAATTCCCTTTTTAAATAATTGATACAAATACTGAAATTTATTGTTGGATGATAAGCTGTTCCTATGCGCATTTCACTGGTTGCTTAGGCCAGATCATCAGGAAACGTTCTCCTAAATAATTTTAGAAAAGCCAAAGCTATCAGCAAACAAAACTACAGAGGGAATGAGAATTACCTACAAACACTCAAAAAGTCTTCTTTGCAACGATATCAAAGCTTAAACAAAATACCAAACAATAAATCAGTGATGAGTTTTATCTTTTCTTACATTTCCCGCTACAATTATTTGGAATTCTCCCAACATTAATTGTAGTTGTAAGTGGGTAAAGAAAAAACATATTAAAAACAAAGTGCTTTTATTGTTTTCGCAAGAAATCAAAATAAAAACAATTTGCCAGTTCAGTTTTTTATGCACGTGCACTTGCTTAAATTTATTATCAAAGTTGTTTTTGGGAATACTATTATTTATTAAAAGATTTTGTTTGTTGTGCTTAATTCCCTTTTTAAATAATTGATAAAAATACTGAAATTTATTGTTGGAGGATAAGCTGTTCCTATGCGCATTTCACTGGTTGCTTAGGCCAGATCATCAGGAAACGTTCTTGGCAAATGATTGTGAGGGACGTGTGTAATATGCGTTTATATGGCTGGGTTGCATTTGGTTGTGGTTATTATGAATTGAAGAGTGCAAAGAGAAATTCGGGTAAATAAATTTTGAGTGTTGGAGGTCTGCATTATTGTTTACATTATAAGTGTGATTTAAATATGGGTTATGGGCGGCTGTAGACGTTGCTGGCATATTTTTTGTATTTTAAATTAGGTAGCACGCCTGAGTTATTTATTCTTTCAATTATTTGATTTTCAGCCTGATGATTTATAGTTTCTTCATCCATTTGTTGTAGAATTTGATATTTTTTCTGCAAATATTCTTGATCGCGACGAAGAAAAAGTTCACGTTCTTCATCTAACTTTTCTAGCTCTAGGGATTTTTTCCTACTTATTGAGTTTATTGATGATATCGAAGAAGCTTGTGAACAGTGTGAATTAGGGTCACACGTTGGACACAACCATTACTCTTGCACGTCTGAAACCTTAGCGCAAGAATCGTGGTAGGGCTTATTACATTCATTGCAATTTATAAGGGTGCCAGTAATATGTCCGTGACAGAGTAGATTTTCTATAGACGCAGCCCCCGTCTTATGTGGTTGACCGTGCTGTATGGGAGAGTCCATATTAATACTTACGTGTGACCGAGGCTGTGTTGAATCTGTATTCGGCTGGCAGCTTATGTGTTACCTAGGCTATGTTGAATCTATCTTCAGCAAACTATGGCTCTAGTCTGACACACTAGTCAATTTTCTATAAATTTTGCGGCAAGGTAAAATTTCGCCGTAAAAAGAGTTAAAAATTTATTAACAGTGGCACCTTCTGATGGCCTGGCAAGTTTAACAACACAGGTAAGGTTTGATGAAATTCAATTATTTCTTTATTGTCAACTTGTGACGCAACCTTATGTTTTAATTCCTTAAAATTTAATATAAAATAAAATAAATGTGAATTCTAAATAAGTTTTATAATATTAGACATACTGTTTAGTTTCAAACCACCAGGTTTTTCGTAAATTCAAATATGTGAACACGTTTTCAAATATGTATACAAGTATTTTAAGTGTGTACGTACATGTTTTGTCATTCTAGCAATAAAACTATAAAATATACTTTATTTTTTTTTTTTGGGTAAATAAAGTACAATTTTGAAAATGTCATTTATCATCCCTGACGTGAACACTTACTAGTAACAATTATTGAAAATAAGCAATAGTTTTCTAAAAATGAACGCACCTATTGTTCCTTCGATTAGACATATCAACACATTCCAAATAGATTTTATTCAAGCTTGTATTTTTCTTTTTTATCAACATTTTCCATTATTTGACAAGGTTTTGCTTTATTGAAATGCTAATCATGTATGATGATGTGATGGCTCAAACGTAAACTGTCATAACATATTATTTCAAAAAACAAACAAATAATTTTTTTATATAAATGAAATGTTTCCACATGCAATGTAACACAATTTCATATTTTGAAATGTGAGTGAAGTGACAGTTATGAGTCGAATAAAAGCAGCACACTAGCAAAATTATCCCAAATATAGTGCACCGATTGGCTTAAGTTTAAACATACGTACCACAAATGATAAGCAGTTTTTGTAACAAAAGCATTTTGTATCAGATCAACCTTGAAATCTCAATAACAACTGGTTCTTGAAAATAAAATTCTATTTTACCCTTCTTTTCAAAGTATGAATTATAAGAAAGTGTTTGTCATGTAGGGATCCTATAATTTAGAAAAATTGTACCAGGTCACAAAAACTCTGTACTACTTATACGGTGACATCAAAATGTGAGCGTTGCTAAGTTATATTCGTCATTTGTGGGGATGGATGTATAATTCGGAATCGTTTTGTTTTTTTTCCATTATTTATTTATTGAATTATTCAAATCTTTTACTAATACTTCATTTTTTTCCTGCCAATGCCAGACGAAAATTTTTCTCCTCGCGGTTTCTGTTCACGTATTTAGATGTTTAGCGGTCTTCTCGTCGGATGAGTCCTACAGAATCTATTCTCCTTAATCTAGAGTGGCCGCTGTCATTATATGTCATATTTCGAACTAGTGGATTTGGGTGCGACTCAAGCCTTATTAAATATTTTACTGCATGATTCGTAATCATAGTTTTTACTAATGGCACATTGAGACCCTTGTAAATATTTGAGTTTTTACCAGGGAGCGACTGTGATTATTCGAAGAAGTTTATTGTGGCGCCTTTGAATTTTTTCGATATTTGAGGCCGAGGCAGTGCCCTATAGCTGAATACAGTAGCACCAGATTGGCTTAAAGATAGAGTTGTGAAGTAGAAGTTTGCAATCGAGACTAAGAACAGAATTTCTTCCAATAAGCCAATTAATTTGAATTGCGTTTAGTTTCATTAGAGTTAATTTAGCTTCTATATGCCATTTCCACGTTAAACGCCGATCTAGATGAATACCGAGATATTTTACATGCGATTGTTGGGGCACTAACTGATTATTGATTTTAATAGGGGGACATGACTCCCGACGCAAGGTGACTGTTATATGTACGCAGTTTTGCTCATTGACCTTTATCCTCCATTGTTTTAACCACTTTTCCAGTTCAAATATATGATCCTACAAGTAACGAGATGCTTAATGACAGTTTTTGTGTACGCTTAAAAAAGCTGTATCATCAGCAAATGTCGAAGTGAGGGTGTGGTTATTTGCTGGCATGTCTGAGGAATATATTAAGTATAACAGTGGGCCCATGATGCTTCCCTGAGGGACTCCAGTGTCAATTGGCTGAGGAGAATTTAAAAAAGCCCCTTCTTTAATAATAAACTTTCGACGGACTTAGTAGCTTTCTAACAGCTTGTGTGCGTTTACTGGTAAGTTTAGCTAGAATTTATGTAATAAGCCTTCATGCCGACTTTATCAAAAGGTTGAGAAACATCGATGAAGAGCGCGGAACAATATTTTCTTTCTTCAAAGGCTTTTCTTATGGCGTTTACTATACGATGGGTTTGTTAAATTGTGCTCTGTTCTCTTCTAAAGCCGAATTGATGGTTAGGAATACATCTGTTTACATTTAAAATTGGGGCTAATTTTGACTCCAACAGCTTCTCAAACAGCTTTGATATATTGGACAATAAGCTTATAGGTCTATATGACACAACTTTTGTAGGATCCTTTCCTGGTTAAGGTATCATGGTAACTAAGGATACTCTCCATTCCTGAGGGAAGTATTCAAGGCGTAAAATAGCATTAAAAATTAATAGAATAATTTTCTTTGATATGCTGGGTAGCTCCAAAAGCATTTTGTTACTGATATTATCAAAACTAGGGCCTTTCTTGGGGTTTAAATCATGAATAGCCTTTTCGATTTCTCTTATCTCAAATCTTAGTGGAACAGCTGCTCTAACAGCAACAGGTGGTAACTCGACCGCAGTATCGAAAGATGAATAAGGGCTAAATACGGTTTTCAAATGATTAACTAAAAGTTTCTTAATAGTGGTTTAGTGATAACTGGTCTTTTAAGATTTCTAGCTGCACGCCATAATGAGTAGTCTGATTGAGAAGTTGCATTGAGTTCCTTAAGATATTTTTCAAAGGATGCTGTTTTTTGGACTGCAGTAACTTTCTTAGCCTTTTTGTGCACTCTCTTAGTAAATTCTTAAGTTGAGGGGATCTGTGCAATTGCCACTCTCTTCGAGCTCTCTTTTTCATATTTTCAAGAGACGCTCAACGTCTGTAGAATATATTTTGCTATTTTTATTTTTTTGAGGGTTATGCTAGAATGTTGAACAGCTAGTTTAAGATAACTGTCAAAATTTACAATAGAAAGATTTACATTCTCCGGTGTACAAAGCGAAATATTTTCAATGCAGTGGGTACTGAGATATTTTTTTTCAATATTATTTTTTATTTACAAATATATATTATGTCCATTTCATATTTAAAGCCTCAGCGCCATATTGGTTTTGTAGAGCCTATATCAGTATATTAAATACCTTAATTTATATTAACAATATTTATTTATATTTACATATATATTGCAATAAAATTATACATATTTAAAATGTTTAGATTAGAGTATACGTGTTTCTAGGTTACTCAACAAGTACAATTTAAGATCCTTTTTAAAGGGTGATCAAACTGCTATATTTTTTAATCTTATCGGTGAAATATTGTATTAAATTGGTCCAACAAACGTAATTCGTTGTTTAGTTGAAATTGTCCTGCCTTCAAATTTCTCACTTCTCATTTAGTTTATATTCTTAGCTTAATATGTACATTAAGTTTTTAAAGTAAAAATCATATCGGTCATGGTGGTGGTGTTTTATAATTGGAACTTTTTAAGGTGAACAACAGGTAAGTAAATTAATTATAATAATATTCTTCTTCTAATTTCAGTTTTGATTTATTTTAAGTACGAATTCGGGATTAAATCAATTTTATAACACTTGACTTAAGTACATTTTGAGATTGGTTCAATCTTAGTTTTACTTAATCAATCTCATTTTCGGAGTATTTCGCGATTGAATAATCCGTACTTGGATCAATCTTTCTGTACTTGATTCAAGAAAATCCGAACTCACCGTACTATTCATACCGCTTCGGATTGATTTGAGTACGGATGGATTGATTTTTCTCTTGAGTGTACTAAGTTTCGATATAGTATCAAAATGGCAGAACCGCCACAAGCTCTACCTCGAGGGTCCTTGGTGTCATATAACCATATATAACCATTGATTTTAAACGTATTTCTTGAGGTCAGATGAGTTTCAGACCCCATCATTACATCAAATTGTTTATTTTTAAAGAAGTATTCTAGTTCATTTTTATGTTGGCGGATGCCGTTTGTGTTCCAAAAGCAAATTTTTAAACAGTTCATGTCTTATTTAGTAGAGCTTGCAATTACATCGATTGCATTCTTACCATTTCTTGCATCATATTACCAGAAAAGACCAATTTGCTTTTTTTGCTGTTTTGCTTCTTTTTTGCTGTTTTTGCCCATATTTGCTTTTTTTGCTGTTTTTGTTATTATGGTGCTTATTTTGCTTTTTTCCTATGTTTTTGCTGTAAAATAGCTTTTTTAACATCATTTTTACATAAAAAATATTTTTTTGAGAAAACATGAGAAAAAAATAATTGACAAATTTTATCTGGGTTAAAACAAAAATATGTTAGTTTTGGACTTAACGTTTTTGGGCCAAATTGAATACGCTTTATTACAACTAAAATTAAATAAACTAACCATCCCAAAAAAAAAACAACCATGTAACTAATTTGAGCAAAATAAGTAAACCGGCCGTTATGAACGAAAGAAAAGTCAAATATGTTATTTTTGCTAAAAAAAAAGTTAAAATTGATCTTGAAGTATTAAAAGTTAAAAAAGATTATATTTTTTGTAATCTGTGTTCGAGTAAAATTTATAGCGAAAAGAAGTGCAATGTGGAGCAACATTTTAGTACAAAAAAAAAACAAATTAGCTGCTTGCCAAGAAAATCGTCCACAAAAACTTATAACGGAATTTCCTGTTAATATTACTGCCAATACATTTCACGAAGATATATGTAAATTTTTGTTGGAGACCAATATACCAGTGAAAAAAAGTAAGCCATCCCAGTTTCAAAAATATCTTTCAAAAGTACGCCAATTTGTCAGTTCCAAGCGAAAGATCTATTAGAGGTAAATACATACCTCAAGGAAGCTTTGTGAAAAATGCGTGAAAAGGCTAAAGGTAAATATATATGGATTTCTGTTGATAAAACAACAGACAGTGAACAAAGATATGTGGCCAACTTTATATTTGGTATTTTAAATGGCGATGTTGGAAATAAACCTTTTTTATTGAACATGGGTGTTCTCGAAAATGCAAATGGGGCTTCTATTGCATCTTTCTTCAACGATTCATTACAAATTTTATGGCCTGATGGTAAGTGAATATTTGATTCATAATTTTTTTTTTATTTTTTATGTTTTTTTTTTAATTTAATCTAGGCATTCAATACGACAAAATATTGCTAATGGTAACTGATGCAGCGCTTAGAGTTTCAGCATGTAAATAAATTAATATCTTGTACCAAATCCGTTTTTGTTAAGTTAATTTTTCAATAACTCGTATTTACACACATACAAACTAAAATTTTAATTTCCATAGGCTCCTCGTAGAAAGCAGTTGTTTTTACAAATGAATCCCAATTTGGCTCTTCCACCGTTCTCATGCCCTACACGTTGGGGTACTTGGATAGAAGCCACAATGCATTATGCAGAATACCTTGATAAAGTAAAGGCTGTTATTTCTTAACTGAAAAGTGAAGACTCAGATTCGATCGCGCACGCCAAGGAAATATATAACTTGCCCGGATTAAGTTCCCAACTTGCGTTTATCAAAAACAATTTTTCAATTACTGTGTCTTCTATAAAAAAAGCTACAAACAGTTGGGTAAGCTATTCACGAAAGTGTAAATATTGTGTCAAATGTACGAAAAGCTCTTGAGAATCTACATGAAAAAATATATATGAAGAAATTTAATGCAGTATGTATTTCAAAGAAATCCGGGGTTCAAACAAATTTTACAAATAAACAGCATTCTTCAAACTGGTGCTAAACCTGATGACGAAATGAAATTTTGAAATATAAATTTGCTCCAACAACATCCGTTGACGTGGAAAGAAGTTTCTACTTATACAATTCACTTTTAACAGAAAGACGAAGAAAAATGACGTTTACAAATATAAAAGCCCACATGATTGGTTATTGTAACTGTTTTCACGAATCTGAAGAAATAGAATAACTGAAATTTTTTATATTTAAATGTATATATTAAAAAAAAAAAATGCTTTTTTTGCTGCTTTTTTTTCTAAATTTTTGTGCTTTTTTTTATATATTTGTTTTGCTGTAAACACTTTGTTTTTTGCTTTTTTTTGTCTTCTCTGCATATTACCCATTGTGTTTGTAAATTGTAAGCTGTTTTCACAAATGTTTCCATGGTTTTTTCTAGCCGAGTTAAATTAGAAATGGGAATTTCGTCGTTATTTGGTAAATTGCCTTGCAATGGCATATGATTAGATTTAAAGACATTAGCGTACGACGTTCTGTTATTATTTGCCTGAGGTATCTGAACGCCGTAAGTGTTTTCTTGATAGGTTGCTTGCGTTTGAGGGAGATTAAGTTTCTGTCCAACAGAACGCTTGACAATCACATTGGGGTCATTTTTTGACTTATCGCAAAGGACGTTACCATGTAATTCTCCACATACAACGCAAACAGGAGGATATAGCAGTATGCCCTAGTATGACCAAATTATTGGCAGTTGTAACACTGAACGGGCCCATTTCTTTTGTGCGGCTCTTCTATTGTGATTTTTCTGTACAGGATGTTAGGGATGGGCAAATTGAAAAAATATATCGATATATATCGTATCGATATTTATTAATTAAAAAATCGATATATCGATGTATCGAACGTATTAGGCTGAAATTATAATCATATGTAAAAACTTAATATACCTATGTCAATACATATTTACATATGTTCAAACATATTACATGTTATTCCATTCTGACTTTTTATGGTTTCTTTTAATTTCAAATTTACTGCCTGTCCCTCGATCTCGAACGAAACTTTCATTCGCTTAACTTTTATTTAAAACAAAAACCAATTTTATAATTTAGTTTTTAAGGTAAGTTATGCGAACGAAGTTTTCGTTTGAAATCGAGGGACCGGCAGTTAACTCTACAATAAAAAAATTTAAAAAAAAGGTAAAGAATACAAAAAAATTTTTATTTATTCGCCATATGAAATATAAAAACAAAAAAATAAATAAAAATTGGGATTATATAATGCTGGATTATATACTGCCGGTAAGCGAAACTTGTGAAATATACTATATAATACTCTGGAAAATATTTTATTTTTAATATATAAGAACATGCTCAAATAACAAAAATAAAAAACAAAATATATTTTTTATTATTACCATTCTAACTTTCATGAGTCCATTGCTGCTAATACGCCAAAATTAGGAACCCTTTGCAGATTTTTTTTCCGCGCATATTTTTGTTGTGAAAATGTACTATGGAAAGGCGCCGTTATTGTCTTAATATTAGTTAAAAAACATATGATGCAATTCTTAAAAAACAGCAGTATTGTAAGCAGTTGAGCAACGGTTAAAATGTTGTATTTTATTATAAAGAGATCTTAAAAATATCGAATTCGATAGTCGTAGATAAATATCGATTGATCGATATATGGGTATTTTTAATATCGGCGATATGTTTCGATTATAATTTTTTTAAATATCGATATTTTTGTATATCGATATTTATTGCCCATCCCTACAGGATGTATTTCAAACTGTAAATGGGATACGTTTAATTTTTTTTAGCTCAACGTCGCCGGGCTCTAACTCCACTCGAAATAGTTGTTGGGGATTTTTTTGAAGCCCTTTTCCTCTAAAAATGTTTTTATTTCATCTGGGTCCACACATGAGTCAATGCCCTTAATCACAACCTGAAGACCACTACTGCTTTTCAGTTGGTATATATAGAAGCTCTTTTTAAGTGCTTCAAACTTATTCATTCTTTTACGAAAATCATTCTCATGATTAGCCTGCATTTTTGTCTCGTTTATATAACCACGCTTGATTGCAGCTACGTAAAACGAATTTTCTCCAATCACCGAGATTAAACTTTTTATTAGATCACTAGTGTTTTGCTCCCTAAGATATATCGGGGGTGTCTTCGACGATTTTATGACATTAGGTGCATCAGAGGATTCATCCTCCAGAATTGCAAAACTATTTTGTGAATTTATTCTATCAAAAGATAGACTTTCGACCCCGAAGCAACAGCTGAAGCGGTAGGGCTGCGACCCCGTTTAAGCACTGTTATATACCTGTCCATACCAACTTGTATTTGTAGTTTTTACTGGTGTGTTTTCGCTTGCGTCTGTGTTCGAGTTCATGGTATCATTTGCTACTAAGATTGTCTTTGCATCAGTGGTAACACTTGCAGGCGTTGATTTTGCCGTTAGAAAGTTACTATTGTTTTCTGTTGTTATGTTTATTTCTTCATTGCTTTCGTTAGCATGAATCTGATTTGTTGTTGTTTATCACTTTTTTTTTTTTTTGTTAACTGTTCGTTTTGTGAAATTTTTAATTTAACTTACTCATATTTAACAATAGCGTGAGTAAGGTATTTTTACTTATTGCTCACTACTGTACGAGTGCTTTAGAGAGCCTAAAGTTTTTTAATAGATATTGAGATAGTTATCATTCAGCCAAGTGCAACTCTATTCACTTTTATTCACTACAACACTGATTGTACTGCACGGGAAATATTGATAACATGCGTGTGACACACAGAGTCATAACAATTGTTATTTTAACAGCCTGGGTCACGATGTCGACCGCTATCGCTCGCTTGCATTTCAATGTCAAACAGCTGCTTTGCGCCGTACTTATAATTTTTATAGCACGATAAGTCAATCGACAATGCAAGCGAACGATAACGTAATAGTTTTTTAATTATAATTTTTTAAAGGACATATGTAGTACATAATCATTATCCCAACAAAAACTCTGCCCTGAATATTAAAAATAAAAAACTTTGTTTTAAATTAATCTTCAAAGTCATTATATTTTATGCAGCGCCTATGTATGCAAATATCGGCCCTTGTCATAATAAAAAAATTATTAAGACTTTTATTGGCACTACTTAACTGTGCGACTTTATACAATTTCTGTTTATGCCAACGATTAATAAACTTACTATGTACCACTGGGATGTGTTCGTTACTTTGAGCTGTGTTTGTTTACATTTATATACGAGATTTTTTTCAGTGTGTGTATTTGTCTGAAATTTTTTGAATTTGAGCACTTCCACAGAAAAGCTCTCTATTTGTCACGTTGCACCACTTAGACCGGGTTTTTGACATATGGATTAAGTTTAAACTTAGCTTAACGTGCTCTGAAACTCGGATTTTTCCGGCGAAATGTGATTATTTTTTTATTATTTCATTAAAGGACAACATTTTAAGCAAAACTAAGCTGCTCCGTCAAAATTTTATAGAAAAACTTGGTAACGGCGGCACAAATCTGTTTTCAGATTAACTAAACCCGGTTTAACTGAGATCCCAAAAACCCAGCCTTAGCAATTATGCTTGAATTTTAAAACCATGTTGTTCAAATTGTTGATATATTTTATTAATGTGAATCTATTTGAGCTTAATACCAAGATACAAAAAAGTAAATAATATACAGTGACTCTCATTAATATTTGGTTTTGTATTTGAGACATTAAAACTCTACCAAATTAATAGAAAATAAAAAAAATAACGGGGATATTATTTTTTTGTTTATATAGGTACGTTCAGACTGATGAAGTATTTGGTAGCAAACATCAAATATTTCATTGACGTAGTCTGAACACAAAATATTTTTGAGTGTCAAATAACAAAACAGCTGATTTGGAGCAAATAAAATTATTTGCCGGTGCACAAATATTTGTCTAATGTGAACAAAGTGTGAACACAAATGATCAAATATTTTACTAACTTTTGAGCAAATATTTATTTGATCCTACAAAAAAATTGTAAGAGCAAATAGCGAAAAATAACAGCTGGGGCATTCAATGTTGTCAACTTTTAAAACTTAGGCCCTAATCATGTACAACGCAGCGCAACGCCACAAAACTAACGCAACGCCAAAGAATAACATTGAAAGCACAAACAATGTCATAAATATTTTGTAATTTTGTTGTTGCTTTCTACAGAAATTCACATTGTGTCTTAAAATTTGAAACTCTCCATTGCTTGTGTCGTTGAAAATTTTAAAACGGTACATGAATCTCTGTTGAAAGCAACAACAAAATTACAAAATATTTATGACATTGTTTGTGCTTTCAATGATATTGTTTGGCGTTGCGCTGCGTTGTACGTGATTAGGGCCTTAAACTATTGAATTCCTTGTGAAATCGGCTATTGCAATTAAAATGTGAGAAAAGAAAAGTAAAACAATATTATTAGAGTCCGATTTAATAATTAAAATAGTTGCACTTTTAAATATATGATAAAATATTATAAACTAGTGAGTTTTTAAATTCAAACATTATTTAAACATATTCTCGTGTACATAAGCACATACATAAGTGCATTTATATTTTACCGAGTGGCTATATTTAAACACAAGATTTTTTTTTTTTTGGGAAACCTGACAGGTAAATGCAGTAAAGTTGCATTTTAAGTAGAAATATTTGCGGAAACTCCCGGGACTTTAATTTTCTGTTCAGAATATAAAAATTTTTATTTCATTTAACAAATATTATGCGAAAAAGAAAAATTATTGAATTTTGTTCCGTTTAAATGACATTCGGATAAGTGAAAACGCGTTTCGGTTAAACGAACTTAGTACTTTTAAGATTGTTTTACGTATTTCATTAGAAATAGAGCAAATACATCCATAGATAATCATATTTAAAAAAAAAAGTGCAAACGTTTGTATTTTCACTTTCAAATAAGTCATCGTCCAGACTTGCTATTAATGTAACTGCAATTTTTTAAAATTCTGCTTTAAAATTGCATTAGGGTCTATATTATTAAATTTTAGTTTTGCAATTTTTGTATTTTTATTTTGTCTTTCCTTTTCTTCTTTTTATTTTGTATATATAAGCTAGCCTAACCTAGTGCGCTTCGCTACCCTCATTAAAATAAAATAAGTAAGCATTTTTTTAATACAGATCTCGTGCATTATTTGCGAAGCTTTTTGTACCAATTTCGTAAAAAAATACTGTAAAAGTTTCGTAAAGATCGGTTCAGCGGCCTAGGCGGCTATAAGGTACAAACATACAAATAAACATACATACATTAATTTTTCTATATATAGATACAAATACAGCCAACTTTAAGTTGAAAATGGGGAGAATTACAAAACAACATTGCAGAGTACATGAAACTGAGAACCCCTCCCCAATCTTCTCACCATTATCTCCAATAAATTCAAGAATTGCTCTAAAAATATAAAATATACGACATAGCTGTTAATTTTTGTATTTTAAAAGCGCTGAAGTGTGTAGCACTGATATATAAATAAACAGCTGTTACTGTTAAGTAATTTTTTTTTTTTCATTAATTCGTTTGCATCATTTTATGGAAAGAAAAAAAACAGTAAGTGCAATTAGTTATTGATATTATTAAAAGTTATAACATATTTTAACATTTTTATCTTTTTAAGAAAATGGATAATTGCAGTAATGAACAAGCAAACAAGAAATCTCGGAAAACGAAGGTGTTAAAAGATTGGGAAGATTTCCATGGTTGAAGGGGAGTCGTGCATATGAAATGCTAGCGTGGAAGGATACTACAACAAAACCATGCGTGATGTTGCGTGGAGAATCATCATCGAACATTTTGGTACAAGATATGACCAAGGAGAACTGAACGCTAAATGGACCGACTTGCGGATTCAATTTGGAAGCTATGACGCCAGAGCTAAAACAAAGTCTGGTCAGGGCACAGTGGAAACAGTAAAGTGGAAATTTTATAATGCCATGTCCTTCGAAGGTCGAAATGAGGATCGACAAACACAGCAAACTATATCTAATTTAATTTTTGATGCAGAGTTAGACGGTAGTTGTAAGTATTGTATGCTTACATATATATGAAATGCTGAAAAAATAATAATCCTTGTATACTTTTGTAGCTCATGATGACAATTCATCAACAACACTCCCGCTGTCATTACCACAACAACGCACAACTACAACAACACATCGTTCAAAACAACAAGAGACACCATCAGCTTCAACACAAATTGCAGAATCGATGCGACAGGCAGTTGAAGCTATGAAGGAAAGAAACCAAAACGTATTGGATCCAAACATTGCATTTGCGAATTATTTGGTAAGCCAGTTACGAACCCTGAGTGAAGATGCAGCAACAACGGTGCGTAAAAGAGTTACGTTATTCTTTTTACAGTGCTTGGATGATTAAATAAAAAGCATCCCATGTTTTTTGAAATTAAAATATTGAAATGTATTTTTTTTATTAATTTTATTTTGCATTTAAATACTTACAAATGTATGTATATGAAGTTTTTTTTTAGATTTAAGGATATCATTTTTTTATAATAAAGAAGTTGTTTTTGTTTAAAATTTTTTGTTGCAATAATTATTACAAATAAAAATACAACATCGCAATTATCAACATAGTTATACATGTATTCATATCTATGTATATTTGTGCGGCCTAAGTTATAAAAACTAAAACAGTTTAATAAAGGGTTTATGAAACGGATTTTCATACAAAATCCGTTTAATAAACCCTTTATTAACCTGTTTTATTTTTTATAACTATATGTTAATATGTTTATATTGAAAAGAAAGTTCACCTTGTTCTACAAAATCTTGTGAAAATTCTTCTCTAATTGCTGAAGTGCTTTCAGCCACTATAGAACGATATGGTTGCAAGTTGGGAAAACTTGTGCCAGATTCTTCAACTCGCCATTCCCCAGGAATGAGAGTTCTTTCTTCCGCATAGCGATCCACAAAATTTGCATTGAAATAAACTTAACTTTTACGAGTTATTAAAAAATTATGCAGTGCGCAGCACGCTAGGGTTACTTGTTTTGCTTTTGCTGGTTCCAGTTTTATTGGGCTACGCATTACCCGAAAACGTGCTGACATAATGCCGGTGGGGTGTCACAAAGCCATATGACATAAAGCCATATGGCGTTAAGTCCCATTCCATTGAGACATAAAGGCATATGCCATTAAGTC
Source organism: Pollenia amentaria (assembly GCA_943735925.1). NCBI lineage: Eukaryota > Metazoa > Arthropoda > Insecta > Diptera > Polleniidae > Pollenia > Pollenia amentaria. Next base: position 64,095,367 of record OX031008.1, on the reverse strand, counting down.
TCATTATAATGGGACTTAACGCCATACATTTTTTTCCCGAAAATGAGACTTAAAGCCATATTTTTAATAATGATTGCATGTCACCTTATTCCATGTAAAAAATATATTGTTGTTTCATGTCGCCCTGTTTTATGTCAAAATTGCATTTGTCTATCAAAATGTTGTTGGCAATCAATCAAATACCGACATTGCAGGTGATCCACGTGTTTATAGATTTATATAATATGGAGAATTCGGAAGATATTTTTGAATATAATATTATATCCGGATTTAGGAAGAATAGCAAGTTGGTATACATACGTAGAAAAAGAACAGCAAATTTATAAATATAAATACAAATATAATAATGCTGATTATTATTATTGTTATGAACACAACTGTAATATGGCAGTTGTAATTGAGTTCAACAGTGCGTTATATTGTCGTAAAGTTGGAAAACAGGACAAGGTACATAATCATGGCCCGCAAAATAATCTTTTTGAAAAATTAAAAGTGATAAATTCAATTAAAAAAGATGTTAAAACTGCAAGTTTGAAGAGATCAAGTGTACGCGAATTGTTTGACGATAACTATAAAAAGCATAAAGTAGTGGGGATGTTACTTGAATATGGTAAAATGCGTAGGAATTTGCTGCGAATCAAACAAGAAAAATTACCTAAAGCACCTACGAATTTTGAAGAAATTATTGAACTTTTCAAAAATCAAGAAATTAATAAAGAATTTGCAATGTCTAGATATGATGCTGGAAAACAATTTTATATCGACACTATAATTGAATTAAATTTTGCGTACACATTATTTCTTTCGCCCACAATTTCTAAAGCTGTACGAGAAAAGAGTAATTTAGAAAAATGTAATTATATTATCTCTCATTTCAGTTCCTGAGACACTAAAGTTAAGTATTGAAATCTAACTTCGCATACTAAAGTTTTTCTGCCGCGCTTAGGGGTTTTTTCTCCAGAAGGACGCGGCAGGTGGCTTCGCTCAATAAAGTTTTCCTGCGTGCGTCACAAGAATAAAAATTTTTTTTCCAATGATATCTAAGGATTTTTCCTTTCACAAAATGTTTGCAGTTGTAATTCCTGGAGCCTAGAAATTTTGGATTTTTTGAAATCATAAATTTCATAGATAAATAGGCATATTTAGTGAAATAAAGCACTTGTAACGCAAAACATCAAATGGGACATATAACCATAATGGCTTTATGTCCCATTTCACTAAAATTGACATGAGACTTAAGGCCATATCAAAATTATGGCTTTATGTCCGTTTGGTTTGGGACATAAAGCCATAATGGCTTTATGTCCTATGGCTTTGTGACACCCCACCCATAATGCCGTATGCATTTTCAATTACTCTTCTTGCTCTAGACAAGCGGTAATTCAATAGCCTTTGGATGGCGTTCAAATTGCGCACATTAAATGGTTTTAATAAATTTGGGCTCAGAGCGAAAGCGTCGTCAGCAACAAGCACGTACAGAACCGGCTCATTTCTTGATGGAAGTGGTTCTGGTGATGGTAAATCAAGCTATTTGTTAATAAGAGCTTGATTAAATGAACTCTTACGAAACACACCACCGTCAGATATTCTGCCATTTGATCCAACATCGATGTATAAAAACGTGTACGCCGCATCAGAAATAGCCATAAGCACAATACTATGCGTACCTACATAAAAACATAGATTGGGAATAAATAGAATTTGAATTTAGTAATTAAGTTACCTTTGTAGTTATAGTATATGCTACCGGAATGAGAAGGTTAGTTCATTACGACTTATTTCCCATCTAAAGACCCGACACAGTTTGGAAAGTTCCATGTCTCTAAAAACTTATGCGAAACAGCTTTCCACTCCTTTTGCAGTCGATGGTACCTTAATTTAAACCAGTAAAATCAAACGTTATACATTCATGGCTTATTCGCTTTACCTTCAAATAATCCGACTTTAAAACATTATATATTGTATCGCAAACTTCAGGAACAATCACTGAAATGGTATTAAACGGAATACGAAAGACGTGCTGAAGTGATCTGTAGCTGTCGCCTGTTGCCAAGTAACGAAGAGTAACAGCTAAACGTTCCGAGGCAGAAATTGGCTCACGAAGGACTGTTGTTCTCTTTGTTATTATAGGTGAAACTAATTTAAGCTACAGATTAAAGAAAATTAATATAAAATTCCCTTAAATCAAAAGCTGTACTAACCAAAAATTCAAAATCAGCATAATTCATGCGAAGAAAGTTTTTATAGAGTTCAGGTGTTTCTGACTGCAGTTCTTTTAACAATTTTGCGCAACATCCTTCTTGATTCCGTTTACGAATCCAATTCCCATTGTCTTCCGGATTTTTTTTCTTTTACACTCTCCTCCTCTAACACCATAAGAGATGCTGCTCCACAGCATAAAACAAATAAATTATCTTCTGCGTTCATTTTTATTTTTTGTTAAATAAATTTATATTTTTGAACACTTTCATTAAATAATTATTTAGTGCAAATATTTGTTTTAGTCTGAACGCATGGCAAACACGAATTAATTTATTTTATTTCACACTATTTCCAGCTGTTTCAACAAACAAAAAGTATCAAATATTTGAGCGTAGTTTGAACATTAAACAAAATATTTTTTTGTTTCACACAGTTTGAAGCAAATATCAGAACAAATATTTTCGTCAAATATTTCATTAGTCTGAACGTACCTTAAGATATATTAAGAGATCAGAAAAAATTTATTTCAGAATTCTGAATATTGAACAAACAATATTAATAAAAACAAAAAAACTTAATTAATGCACACTTCATTAATATTCGGTTTTTTTAAGCACATATAACATTATTGTTTAAATAATAATAAAAATAAAAATTTAAAAATATAGATTAATATGTGGTTAGATGATATTGTTTATTAGCTCAGAAAGACGATTTGGCATGTTAAAAATAATTTTCAGCTAGTAATCAACACTGATTTTATCCCATTCTTCCTGCAGCCTTTTTTGACATCGGTTTTCGAAGAAACGGGATTTTCGCGGACTCGGCGTTCTAAATGGCCCCATAAATTTTCAATGGGATTAATGTCTGGGGATCGAGCAGGCTTATTTATCACTTTTTGGGCAATTATAAAGCCACCACTCACGAGTAACGTGGGCTTTATGTTTACCTAAAAAAGTCCTAATACAATTTAAAAATTCTTGCAATTCCCATTTTTTTCTGCAGATTGTTTCAAATTTCCTCTCAAAATGTTTAAATAAACATCATTGTTCATAATGCATTCGATAAGTACCAGTTACTCAACCTCATTCGCTGATAAACAGCCCCACACCATTACACTTCCTACTCTATGCTTAACTGTTGGAGTAATATTTGTTCCTCTCAACTCCTCATTTGGCTTGCGCCACACAAAAATTCTTCCATGACTTCCAAATAAGTTTACTTTGCTTTCATTCAGAAAAATTACATCTTCCCACCAATTGACATCTTTTTTATATGCTCCTTAGAAAATTTTAACCGATGATAAAGTTGAATGATTTTTAAACGTTTTTCAGGCGTAAGTCTTTCCATTATAAAATGCCAAACAATACTAAGCAAAAATAACATGAACAGCATGACACGACTCACACGTGATCTGTCAAAAAAAGGCTATTGAAAAAAAGTATCTACTTGAATCACCCATTATTTTTATTCCCTATTATATTCTCAATAAATCCCAATACGAAATCTTAAATTTGCTTAACAAAAATTTTAAAAAAGAGTTTTTAAACTGCTGTTAAAAAAATAATTTTTTTTGACATACCTGCAAACATAAAAACTCATATACAAGTTAATACGGGTACATTTTAAGTAAAAGTTACCTGTTTTTGAAATATTTCTTAAAATTTGTTAATTTTGTTTCTACATTTCTTGTTCAAGTGTCTCGGGTTAATGTTAATGGCGCGGGAACATTTTAATAACTTTAAAATTGTTTACCAAATGTTATCTTTTATATGCCATTAGAACGATAAATACGTACACATTTCGATTCTTTTACATTTAATTGAAAAAACCATTATTTAAAGGTAACATTTTCACAGAAATTTAAAAAAAATTATTTTTCCTCTTGTAAATACATCTTCAAACTTCAGCGTTGCTGCAGCGCCACTTAACGTTACCCTATAATACTAATATGCTTCAAAACGTACATCTACAATACATAGAACCATTCTAGTGTTCGGGACGGCCTGTGCCTTGACATTTCTTTTTTCTACACAATATAAAAGCACTCTAATGTAGATAGAATGTTCGCTTTATCAATAACAAAAATGTTGGAAGTTCTACTTTTTTTTTGGCTTTCATATAAATATGTATAGAAGTTTTCATTAACATAAGTTGCTGAGTGGTAACGGGTTCTCCATCTTTCGGTTTCAAAAGTAAAGTTAAAAAAACACACAAAAAGCAATGATTTCAATAAATTTTTTTTTTTTTTAATGCTTTGAAATTGCCATTACGTGCGAAATACGGTGTCATTTAAATTAAATGACCGCCTCTAGATTTGTTGCTCCAGTCGATCCTTTGAGGTAGTTTTCGACCATTTTTTCGCACTTTTCGGGTGGTATCTCAGCGATAACTTGACGAATATTGGTTTTCAAACGTTAGGGGGGTTAGGGTATTTTTTTTTATTTATTTTTTTATTTATTTATTTTCTAGTCTATGGATTAACTACTTTCAGACAAAAATTACAAAATATTAAAATATTTTACAAATAAATTTAACATCATCTATTTAAATATAAAATTAAAGTGTGTTTGATAGTGTTAATATCCAAAGTTATATCAATAATACTGTACAGATCATTAAAATTTACACATATTCTACGAACAGGGTCGGCATTTGCATAATTTTGTTGAAAGTATTCAATTGATAATGGCTGGTAATAACGTGTATGGCGTCGGGGAACATTTAAAAATAAACTTTTTAGCAGGAACTCCGAGCAAATACTGCCTTTAATCAGATTGATAACAAATATCACGTTCAGCATTGTTCGGCGGCTTTTTAAAGTTGGTAATAAATCTCTAATAACCTGGTTCTATATGAAGGAAGATTTATTGATGGATTTGGGTAAGTGCTCCGTAATATGAATAGCAAAAATTGTTTTTGGACAGACTCAATACGATCACTATGGACGTTGTAATACGGATCCCAAATTATTGAGCCATATTCGATTATAGGTCTGACAAGTGCTATGTAAAACTGTTTTGTTATAGATGAGTCAGAGAATTCCTTTGACCATCGCTTAATAAATCCAAGTACACCACGAGCTTTATTAGTACACATATTTATATGTTCAGTAAAAGATAACTTTGTGTCAAATAATACACCGAGATCCAAGAAAACATTATCAACTTCCAATTTGTAGTCACCAATAAAATAGAAGCCAATAGGTCTAGTTTTTCTGGAAAAACGAATATGTTTACATTTTTTAAGGTTTATATCCAGTAAGTTTGTTTGGCACCAATTAAAGAATAAATTTAAATCCTGTTGTAAGTGTGTTGAAAAATGGAGTCGGCAAAACTTGAAAATATTTTTACATCGTCAGCATACATAAGTATATTGGAAAATTTTATTGTTGTAGGCAGGTCGTTGATATACAATAGGAAAAGTATTGGTCCGAGATGGCTACCTTGTGGAATACCAGAGTTGACAATGATATGTTTAGATAAGTAATTATTATAATACACACGCTGTTCACGACCTAAAAGATAAGATTTTATCCAATTAAAACAGCAGTTCGTAAATCCCATTAAATACAGCTTATGCAATAAAAGATCATGGTTGACTCTGTCAAAAGCCTTACTAAAATCGGTGTATATAACATCGGTATAACATCCGTTTTTAAATCCATTGTTAATTATTGCTGTCAGTTCTAGTAAATTGGTCGTAGTTGAACATCCTTTACGAAAACCATGTTGGAAAGGTGTGAGTATGGAAGAGACTTGTCGACTTAAAAATTCAGTAAGATACTGTTCAAAAAGTTTGGGAATGACACCTTATTTGGCAATACCTCTGTAGTTCGTAATGTCCGATTTATTCCCTGATTTAAACAGTGGAATAATAAAAGATTTTTTCCATAATTTCGGGAAGTAACCATGTTTTATAGACATATTAAATAAAATTGTTAAAGGTATAGCTAGAATTTGCGCACAGTTTATAAGAAGGCAGCTAGGAATACCATCAGGTCCACTGTAGAACGAAGATTTTAGTTTCAATAATAGTGTTGTTATATTGGCAGTAGTGACGAATGGAAATGAAATGGGTTGTTGTTCAGGGATATAAAATGGATAGGTTTTCGATGAATCATATTCCTCATTAGAGTAGGTTGAAGCAAAAAAATCCGCAAACATATTACTTGTTTCCATATGATTGGATGACTCTGTGGCAAGGTATTTCATTGAAGATGGAAATCCGATGGATTTTTTTTTCGAGTTAACAAATTTATAAAATGCTTTCGGATCGCGCTTAAGGTTCAGTTTCATCCTGTTTAAATAATTTTTATAAAGGTTATGGTTGAGTAAATTGTATTTAGCACGGTAAAAAGAATATTTAGAGTAATCAGTCAGTAGTCCAGTTTGTTTATACTTCTTATAAAACTTATTTTTCATATTCTTTAATCTCGATAGAGAGTTTGAGTTCTATGGAGGGCCAGATCTGTTAACAACTGCATATTTAGGTACACAATCATCGATGTAATAAAACAAAGTATTATAAAAAGAACTTATAGCTGCATCGATTGCTGCCGGAGTACCACTGGATAATGACAAAATTTCAAGCCAGTTTGTGTTAGATAACAAGAAATTTAAATCGCTGTAGTTAGTCTTTTTAAAACAGTAATCATTAATATTATTGAGTTTTTTATTTGGATTCACAGACAATGGATAATTACAGTTGACTTCAATAGTAGGATGATGACGATCTTCAGGCCTAGTAATTGGATGATGACGAGTCAAAGTACAGTCTTTAGGTTCATTTACGAATACCAAATCAAGCAGCTTCTTAGAATCATTTAATACTCCATTTATTTGAAAAAGACATAAAACCGATATGTTGTTTAAGAATTCTTCGATGAAATTGTTTGTATTAATTGGAGAATAATATAGCAAATCAGGTAAAAATTTCCAAGATAAATACGGTAAATTAAAATCACCAAACACGAGGACCAAATCTTGAGGGTTAATCGAAAAAAGGATGGATTTTAGAGCAGTCAAGTGTTGAAGATATTTTATCTGTTCAGAATTTGGAGGGATATAAGAACAAGTTATGAAAAGATTTTTGCAGTTTAATTTTATTTTGACTGCAATAAATTCAATATTGTCCATGGGAATATTATCAACTTTGACGGCTTCCAAATATTTAGATACTGCAATCAAAACTCCACCACCAGTAGTATTTGTAACTCTGTCACGTCTAAAAATTATATAATTATTGCAGAGAATTTCTGAATCCAAAATATTGCTATTGAGCCACGTTTCAGAAAATACAAGAATTTGAAGGTTAAGATCAAAACTATCAATATGTAGGTATGATAGTTTAGATTTCATACCATTTAAATTTTGATATACAATATTTAATTGATTATCGTAGTTGTCAATCAGTTTTTTGAAACATTAGTCGAGCGGGATGGTAAGTGAACAGTGTTAGCTGGTCTTTAATTGTCTCTGTAAACATACTCACGAATCAATGCATTTTCAGGCCAGAATCTAGGATCTATTATAAGGTCAAATACTTCAGATGATACCATAAGGTTAAATGATGCAATAGTTCTCGGCTGAGAATATTTAAACTTATGGATCACTATTTCAGCATCAAAATATAATTTAGTTTTAATATAATATTCAATATCTTCAGTTGAAGTGTCAAAAGCAAAACGGGATATAAAAATAGTTTTTTTAGGCGGAATAACTCTAAGAGGATGGATGTTATTAGAGTTCTGAGTTGGATGAATAACTACAGGCGGAATTTCAGACGTAGTAGGGATAAATGGTGTTTCCGTATTAGCAGCCATCATATTTAAACTTGTAAATTCCATGGGGGAACGAGAGCAAATTTCTGATGGACGGACATTTACACCTGCAGAAAAAGAAGGATTTATGTTGAAGTTTGTATTAGTATAACTGACAGTTAAGTTAGTGTCGACAACAGACGATGATGTGGATCCGGCAACATTTGAAGAGATGATATGTGGTACAACAGTGCCAGAGTTCGTCTTCTTCCGTTTAGAAGACAAAACATTCGCTGATGATGAAAATTTTTCAAATTAGGGTATTTGGTAAACAATTCTTCAAATTTACTGAGTTTAGTTTGCAGCAACAGAAATTCCTTATTGATTTTATCAAATTCATCTTTAGAATTTTTAAATAGGTTATAAAATTCAACACTAATAGTTCTGCAATTTGGACATGTCCAGTGCAGAGATTTTTGAGGATTAGCAAGAGCATCAGCATCATGTGCTTTTAGGCTACAGCATTCCAAATGATAGCACCCCACGCACAGCCAGCAAGATACCATACGATCATTTCCTGTTATTTGGCAGCTTACGTTTGAACATTCCATAATTAGTAAAAAAGGTTTGACAGCACAGGAAGTTTTTGGATGAAAATGGTAATGCTCTATTACAGCTTATCAAATACACAAACCACAGTATTGTCAGAGTCGGTAATACAGTTTCAGAATAAACAGAAAATTAAAACATATGATCAATACAAAACATGTGATTAGAATAGTGCATATAGATAATTAGTCAATTCACAAGGTATCCTAACATGTCATATTTGGGGGATTCACAAGGTGTCATAAAGTCATATGTCTTAAAATAATAACATGAAAAAATACGACTGTTGTGAGCAACCCCTCATAATTTAATGTGGTATTAATTACGACAGCACAATAAACACAGCAAGCAACGTTCTATTTATTTAAGACACTTTTTGTTTACAAACCAACAACAATATTTTTAAACCATTGTAAAATGTTAGAACATTATGACAATAAACCATGATAGCACACCTTGTGAATACCCCAATTGTCAAAATGTCCTAATATTTCACAATGGTTTAAAAATATTGTTGTACGGCTCAGCCGCTCAGCGCTGGACTTTTCTGATAAATTACGACAGCACAATAAACACAGCAAGCAACGTTCTATTTATTTAAGACACTTTTTGTTAACAAACCAACAACAATATTTTTAAACCATTGTGAAATATTAGGACATTTTGACAATATGACATGTTAGGATACCTTGTGAATTGACTAAATGTAAACAACGTTTATGCAGTATTCTCAGCTTTATGATTATTTATTTTTAAAACACAGGTGAACGATAAAACGAAAAAAAAAACACAGATTTTACGTAATAGACGAATGATTAATGGATTAAATATGGCAAAGAAACAGCGAATTTATGTTAAACACAAAATTAAACAGTAAAATTTAATATTATTTCGGAGAACAATGCGAGACACACAATAACACGTATCAGTGATGCCAACTATATGTATTGTCTGCGTAGACACGTATCCCTACAAAAAATTATTGATGGCCAATTGACGTCACCAACATGTAAAACTCCACATTCTGGAAATCTCCCATGCAACAAGGCCTAAATGGATCGTCTTGTGGGGCTCGTGGCAACATCTTGTTGAAACCACATATCGTCCAGTTCATAATCTTCAATTGCAGGCCAAAAACAGTCGGTTATCATACGGCCATAAGCATCTGAATTGACGGTAATGGTTCTTCCAATATTTTCGGCAGTGCGCACATTATGATATTGCACAGGCCTGAACACATCTGTAACGCTTCCAGTCTCTTCAAATTTCTTTATAATCTTGCCCATTTTTTGCACAGTAGGTCGATTATGAAGACCATAATCACACCGTAATGCTCGAAAATGCGTTCTTTGGTTGTTAAACGATTCATATTCGTTAATGACAAAGCTTTCACTAAATAAATGACACTTCAGCCGTCAGATATTTAACAGCTGACAGCCTCGCCGGACGGCCAGATTTAAGACCACGAAATGAATAACCCTGGATTATGTCATTACCAAGTTTATGGGGAAAATCTTTATATATATAAGATCTTAAATATACACCCAGAGAAAAAATATGTTTAAATTTGGTCACCTCCAACAAAACTATTTTTAAAGAGAATTGCAAACCAGTGTTTAAAAATGCTTGACTATTTTTAATGTTTTTGTAATTGCTTAACTTAACTTAAGAAAAAGAACACAGTAAAAGCAAAAAGCAAAAGCAAACGCAGAAAAAGTGAGAGTAAATAATTTATTTATTCTCACCATGTTTATGTTCTCAGCTTAAAAAGCCAGCCAAGCAACCACTTGAAAAAAAAAATTGCTGTTGCTGTAAGTAATAAGTTTTTGTTTATTTTTTTTTTTGCTTTGGCTTAACTGTAAATTGATGTGCTTAAATTCAGCGAGTATTAACTTCTTTGCTGTTTTTGACTTCATTGCTGTTGCTTGCTGTTGCAGGCAATATATACATAATTACATAACACAAAATAAACAAATTATGAAGTTTAAAAAAACGTGTAGTTTCATTTATGTATGTATGTTCCTATTTATTAAAAAAAAAAATGCAAAATACCAAAAAAATTCGAAACAAATTCGTTCATAATATATTAAGTTCCAGCAACAGCAAAGAAGTTAACTTGCTGACTTTAAGCGCATCAAAAGCAAAAAAAAAAACAATCAAAAACTTAATACTTACAGCAACAGAAAATTTGTTTTCTTAAGTGGCTTCTTTGCTGACAGATTTAGCAGAGTACATGCACATAGCGAGTTTAAACAAATTATTTACTCTCTTTGTTTTGCTTTTGCTTTTTTGCTTTTGCTGACTCGTTATCAAAGAGTTAAGTAAACACTTAGACACACAGTTTTTTAATTTGCTGCAAAAAATGTAAACAAAGTAAAAATGTGCGACTGTTGCTATTTTAAAGCAAGCAATTTAAACACTGTTGCAAACATATTATGTTTAAATTTAACCATGCTATTGTCACCGACAAACATTATTGTTAAATTAGTCCACCATCAAGAAGGCACAACCATATAATGGTTGCCTCCGAACATCTTTTGGTTAGTAATAACTAAAATATGTTTAACATTTATAATAGCATGGTTGATTTTCAACCAAAGCATGTTGCTCTTAGAAAAGAGGAAAATACTATTGTTAATTTAAAAACAAATTATTGTCATATTTAACCATAACATGTTTAGAGGCAACCATAATATGGTTGTAACTTCTTGATGGAGGACTAATTTAACAAATTTATGTTTGTCGGTGACAATAGTATGGTTAAATTTAAACATAATATGTTTAAAATTTTGTCCAAAAATAGTTTTGTTGGAGGTGACCATATCTAAACATATTTTTTCTCTGCGTGTAAGTAAAGGCACTCTGAAACTTAATGAATAAATTAATTACACAAAAGAAAAATTATAGAGCCTTTGGAAAAAAATTGAAAAAGTAAATTCTAAATACCCATACTTTGTCAAAATCTAGTATTTTCAAAACTAAAATATCCAGCAAAAACTTGGTAATGACTTGCAATTACTAAACAGTTTACTTTTCAATGACAACTTCATACCATCTGCATTACATAGAAGAAGTCTAGTAATGACTGACATATAATCTGATACATAAGCACTTGCTTTTTAGCTGATTAACGAAATTTATAATTAATTCATAATAAAATATATTTGAGATTTAATTTATTCAAATCTAATACAAATTGATTTTAAATACATATTTGTTCTTACAGTTTTTTTTATGTCTTATAAATTAAAAAACTATTTGTGATAGATTTGAATACACAGACAAAATTAAAAATTTTCTCTAATCACCAAATTTATACCAAATTCATAATATCAAGCAAAAATAGTTGTTGATTTTGCTCCTGTTACAAAAATGATTAAATTGACTACTAAAAATTGTAAAATTGTGAATATTTTTTTCACTAATGATATTTTTAATTTTAATTAAAAAAGAGATTAAGAAACTTTGCCATTTCAAACAATGTGTTAATTTATGTAATCAAATATTGACAAATCCCAAAAACAATTCTACAAGTTTAAATTATTTTATTTTAAACGAAAAAGTAAATTAATATTTTTGGATATTTATTTAATATTTTAATTAAAAATTTATTTCAAAACAACTAAAAAAATAATAGATTCAATTATCATGTTAATTAAATTTAAATACTTTTTAAACCATTTTTTTAATTGATAAAAACTTTTTCTGTTTATGAAAAATCTTAATACTTAATTGATGTCCTAAATTAGTTATGATGTCAAATTAAAACCAGAATATGTGTGACAAATTCAGTTTTGTTGAAACTAATGTGAAGCACTTATTTGTAAGCGATCGTGGTAATAACTTACATAACTCCCTATTTATAAGCGTGGGTGGTAAGTACTTGCCTCCAATTACATCACCGTGTTAAAATAATGGGTTAAAATGCCAATGTATAAGTAGTGAAGAGTAGTTATAATAGCTTTTTAACTCATTATATTTCAATGTAAGTTTTTGCTGGGTAGTTATATAAAAATTGTCAAAACAGATGTGCTGGATTTTGTGGTTTCATGTACATATTAACTATTTCATGTAAATTATTACATTAGCAAACCATTGAAATAAAACAGAAATACTGTTTAGCTCTTCTTTATCTAAGAGTAATGTCATGGAATCAAAACACTTTTAGTACCACATGTACGAAAATACTCGCGAACACACACACTCTCAATGCAATAAATGTAATAATTCTAACAAAAAACAAAAGGAGGATTTTAAATAAAAACAAGTAAGAGTGCTTTATTCGGCTATGCCGAATTTCATATACCCTTCAACATGGTGTAAATTTTTTTTTTCAGTATTTGTTTATTGAATCTTCATATATTAAATATTAACTAACAATAATTAATCAAATCTTATCCTAATATTTACTTTATGTCCTGCCAGTGCTAGACAAAAAAGATTTAGTCATCACGGTTTCTGTTCACATGTGTATGTGTTTATCTTTCATCTGATTGGGTGAGTGCTGCAGTGTCTCTTCTTCTTAATCGAGTGTGGCCGCCATAATTTAAAATATTTCGAGCTAATGGATTTGGGTGCAGTTCCAGCCTTTTTAAATAATTTACTGCATATTTCGTTATCATAGTTTTTACTAATGGCACATTGAGATCCTTGTGGATATTTGAGTTTTTGACGTACCAGGCGGCGGCTGTGATTATTCGAAGAAGTTTATTTTGGGGCCTTTGAATTTGTTCGATGTTAGAAGCCGAGGCAGTGCCCCATAACTGAATACCGTAGCACCAAATTGGCTTCAATATAGAGTTGTAAAGAAGAAGTTTGCAATCGAGACTAAGAACAGAATTTCTTCCAATTAGCCAATTAATTTGGATTGCTTTTAGTTTCATTTGAGTTAATTTAGCTTCTATATGCCATTTCCACGTTAAACGATGGTGTAAAAATGACAGAAAGTTATATTAATACCGTTCTTTAAATATAAATAATTTTACTTTGTGCCACTCCCACTTATCCAATCCCCCACATTTTGTCGGATGTAGTGAACTGATAACCAAGATGCTTGTACCTAATTTGGAAACTTTGTCGCTTGCAGTTCTTCAGATATACATTTCTTTAATGTCTTTGTATGGAAATTGGCACGCCCACGTGTCCAATCTTGCCCACATAAATTTACAACAACTTAGCCCCCATCATATCTTGGAGTCTTCGGTAAGCCCATTTCAAAGGACAGACAGACAGTACGACAGACGGACATCGTTAAAACAACTTTGGTACTTTAAAGGACCAGGAATACTTAATAGGTACCATCAATATTGTAGAGATTACAAACGGAATGACAAACTTATATATACCCCTTTACCTTCGGCGAAGGGTATAAAAGATATGTATATATATAATTTACACATTAATAATAGTTAAGTGCGAATTAATGAGAGAGAACGTGCTGGTCATTAAAAATTCTAAGCGAGCTATGAAGGCAAAAGAAGAAAAAATATATATCTAGAACGGTGAAAAACAAACGAAGATACAAACAATGACACAGAAAAAATTGTAAAATAGACAGACAAGAGATGTTTTATTTTTGAGTTACATAATCATACCGAAAATGATAGGATACGCGAATAAATTTCCGGAAAAAGGGTAGAGAAAGACATTAAACCCTTTTTTATTGTTTAATTTGAACAGAAATTTGGACAAAAAACACTGTATTAAATGGTTTCCGTAATTAAATTTAGAAAGTTTTTGCCCAAATAAAAATGTTAAGGTCGCACAAATACTGTACAGCTAAATTTTATGGCACACTTGTGAACATGCTAAATATTGTTTATAAAGGCGGTTTCACAAATAAAAAATGTCAGTTTGTATAAAGTGTTTTTTATAAATTTTTGACAAATTTAATTCTAAAGTAGCGTGTAAATTTAATTATAACAAGCGAACTCTTTTTACGAATGGGGTATATTAATGTGCTGTTTTCACAACACAAGTGTTTGAACGTGTAGAGAAATTTATATGAAAAGCACTCAGTTTTTTAAGTATTTTTTATATCAATTTTACTTCACGTTCAATCACTTGTGTTGTGAAAATAGCACATAAGTGAGGCAATCCGTGTGAAACCTTTTTAATATTCATCTCAGACCCCGTAACGTATAAATTTAATAAATTTATAGAACTTATTAGAAGAATTTTATAAAACCCATTATAAATTTTAAATAAAATTTAACAACAAGAGTAAGAACTAGAGGGTATTAACTCAAAATCATTTATTTTTCACTTTTTCTAAAAAATCGACACGTTATATTCATATTTACCCGCTGTAAAAATGTCGTGCTATTTTGCTAATGGCTACTTTTTGGTAATGAAAAAGTTGATTTTAAAATTGTTTTTTTGTATTTTCTCAATATTAAATTAAAACTTATTTTGCTTCTATCAAAATGTTTACATTTTGTTTTAATACCCTCTTCTTGATTAAGTGCGATATGTAAATTAGAAAATATTTCCAAGTTAAAAAGCGGGAAATAATTTTATATTTTTTTTTTATTTTTGTTTTTTATAACTGTGTAGTATAAATTTTGTTAATTGTTAATGTTATATTAAAAAAATTTAATTTAATTCAACACACGGAATTTCGTACGGAAATTTGACGGGCTTAACTGTTAAAAAACAAAGATATTTATAAATATAAATAATTTATAAATAAGACCTCAAATGGCGGCATGAAATAAGTCCCTAGGAAATAAATCCCAAAAAACAATACGTAATAAGTCCCAAAAAAACGTACAGGATGCAACATAACGTTTTTTGGGGAGTAATTTCTTTTTGAGGACTTATTTCATTTTTGGTTTTGGGGACTTGTTTCATATGAAATAAAAAGTATGTAATGAAATAAATCCACAAAAAAAATATATTGGGACTTATTTAATTTTAATATTAAATATTTTAAAAACCGAAATGAATGCAAATTATATTCAGTTATATTTATCAAAAGCTCTAATTCCAGAATCCCAAAAAATCAGGATTATTTTTAAATCCCGCATTTCAGAATTCGGAATCTCTAAATCCCGAACTTTATAGTCTCGAATTCGAAATCGCTAACTTAAGCTTTCCTGCATAGCCGGTCTTCGGCCGGGCGCAAGGATTTTCTCCTCAATGGCAAAACAAACATCAGCTTAGCTAACTAAAACTTCTCTTCGTATCCGGTATTCGGTCGAACACAATGTCAAATTAAAGATGCATGAAATAATTCCCACAAAACAAAATGAAATAAGTCAACAATTTTTGGGGTCTTATTGGGTCGGGCACAAGGCCAAATTTAGGAGCATTAGTTAGCGAAGTCGGTGTTTGCTATACCACAGAGGAGAAAATCTTTGCGCCCGACCAAGCCCGGCTATGCAGATAAGCTTTTGTAAATAATTCGGGATTTTAAAATTCGGGATTTTTCAATTCGAGATTATTAAGTTCGGAGCTTAGAGATTCTGATATCTGAAAATCGGGACTTAAGAAAAATCCTGAAATTTGGGATTCTGAAATTAGAGATTTTTATACTATCCCCTTTTCTATGTATGGTTAACGTATGGAGTAAATAAAACAGAATATAATTTGCATTCATTATGTCTTTTAAAATATGTAATTTAAAAATGAAATAAGTCTCGAAATTTTTTTTGTGGTTTTAATTCATTACATTTTATTGCATATGAAATGAGTCCTTAAAAATTGGGGTATTATTTGATTCCTATTTGGGGAGTTATTTCCTTTTGTTGGAGGTTTTTTTAATTTTTAAAATTGGGGATTTATTTCATAGGAAATAAGACCCCCAAAATTGTGGACTTATTACATTTTTTTTGGAGACTTATTTCCCAGGTGCGTTTTTCATGCCGCTGCCTCAAATAAAAAAAAAATTTTATTTTGATTTGTTTTTTAAATTAAGATACAAATTTTCGTTCAGATATTTATTTTGAAAACAAAAACAAATTTGAGCTTGTTTTTATTGTTGTTGTTTTAATGTAAATTCACAAACGAAAATTTGTATTTCTATTTGAAAAACCGACCGTAAGTATTTTTTAATTTATTAGTAAATATTTTTCAATATGTAAAATAATTAAACAAAAATTATTAAAATTTGCACCAGTAACAAATTCATAGTATGAATTAAACGTTTAATTCACTTCATTAAACGTAACTTCACTTGATTAAAGGTTTAATTCACTTTATTACATTTTTAATTAAAACTAATTTAATTTTTTAATAATGCTTTAATTGGTAAACCACTTTAGAGAATTTTTCCTGTGTATATTTCTGGTTTTGTTTTCTTGATTTGTTATTATTATTTAATATAAAGTACACATAAACTTTGCAGCTTTAATTCAATTTTAATGTATTCTGCAAATAAATAAAAAGCACTTGAAATTTGGTTATTTTTCTTCACATTTGGTAACTTTTTGAAAAGTGTTGGTTGTAATAATCACGTTAAAAGATGAACACCTTGCGTATTGTGTACGCATTGATAACTTAGTTGTTGCATTCTGGGACAGATGACATTGTAAAAGCCAACAATATTGCGATTAAGAATACGAGACTTTGTATAGTTGCTTTGCAACTCACCCATCTTGAATGCAAACGTAAACCTTGTCCTTCTCTACCCATGTGCAACGAGGAATCCATCCAAACGCGAATTGCAAACAATGCAAACTTTTGTAAGCCACTGTCTAGGTAGATTTCTGCAGATGTTCTGGCCACGCATCATCACAAGTACTGGGCTGCGGATACGGACGCGGCAGATATTGATTTGCATAAACATAAAACGGCGAAAGTGGTCCTTGCTAGCACATGCCCTACGCCAAATCACAAGATAATATAACAAGGCAAAAACAGTGGACACCTCAAGGAAGCCGAAGGTGAGGTCTCCCTTCGAAAAACTTGCACATATAAGTGGAAATGGAAGCATCGGGAGCTAGCGTATCCTGGAGCGAAATAAAATACATGTCTTACTACGACCCCAGATATAATATCTTAGTTGAGGCTCTTCGCTCCTTAAAGAAATTGAGTTTTTTTAGATTATTTCGGTAGTCTTTAGGTCTGTCTAATTGTCTTCTATGGATACACTTGCTTAACACAAATCAAGCAAGTTGATTGATGCTATACAAATAAACTGACTTGCCAAGAATCTAAGTTAAATTTGAGTGTAAAATGTTTCAATTGAACATTGATTTTAAATAAAAGATCAAAATGTTGCTGCAAAAGCAACGGCGGAGAGTTCAAAGTCTGACTACTAGAAAGCATTTGGTTTTAGGGTTGATTAGTTGGGTTGGCCGATGTTAATTTTTGCATATTGTGTTAAAACGAAAACACATCTTAAAAAAAATGAAAATTTGATTTGTTTTTTACGAAATAAATATGTATGTGTATTTAGGTCAGTGTGTAAATGAGATTGTGGCCCAAAATCAATGGAATAGATTAATCAAGTTTAAAAAACAAAAACCAAAAAGAATTTGGGAAATTTGGCTGCTTTTTCATTTGTATTTAAATGTATAATTTGTCCTTGTATTTAAATATTAAAAAGAAGGAATGAAAATATCTGTACGTGTATATTAGAAAATTGAGATAAATATTTTCAACCTTCAGCATTGATGGGAAATCAATAACAAACTTAATAAGTTTTTTATGTTTTATACACACATGCATTTCCAAAAATTTAATTAAACATTTCCTTTAGAGTCGTGTGTATTTTAATGACTTACAAAATTCAAATATCAGATCTTTTGAGATATTAAGTCATTCTGGTTATTCCTAAAAGACCAAAATATCAGAATATTTTAGTTTATTTTGTTATATGAAAGTATGTGTTAATGACTCTTGTACATTTGTAAATTAACCCCCGTATTCATACACGATTATTAAATTAAACAATAGTTTTTTAAATTCACATTGAAAATTGGTTTAGTAAACCTTTATTAAGTTAAATATATTTTTATGATTACGGCAGTAAATATTTAGTACAAATAATTTAAAAACTATCGAAAAAACTATAGAAATACGACAAAAAAAAACGCAGAAATTATTAAGAAACAAGTAAGAGTGCTATATTCGGCTGTGCCGAATCTTTGATACCCTCCACCTACAGTTAAAATATTTCCGCAGTGGGCTTTATATGTGACCTGTGGTAAATTATGTTTCGTTGTTCACAGAAGATGACAGTGTGATTTATAGTCTTATGAAAGTATGAGGCGTAGTAAAGTGTTCGCCAAGAGTAGGCTTTATATGGGGCCTCTGGTAAACTATGGACCGATCTTCATGAAATTGGGCGGACCAAACTGTATTACAATAGCTTTATTAGTTACGGCTTTAGGCGTTCTAAAGTGTTTTCGAGAGTGGGCTTTATATGGGGCATATGATAAATTATGGACCGATCTTCAAGAAATTTTGTGGTATGATTTCTAGTCATATAGGACAATATAACAATATGTGCATTCCGTCACTTTTTATGCTAGTTTTTGTAATTCCGAGAAAGCTTCTACAGAAAACGAAAACCGACAAATTTTCACGGAATGAAATTGCTTAATTTTTCAATCGAAAAAAGTTTTTGTTTTGGTTTGCACAATATTGGCACATTTAACTTAAAAATAACAAAATTTAAATTTGTCGGAATTACGAAAATCGATCAAAGTAAAACAAAATCGATCGAAATAAAAAAACGGATTCAAAACTATTCCGAACAGTTTCTGTAACAGGTCTGTATATTTCAAAATAAATAAAACAGTTTATCAGAATAAATTTATGTGCGGTAACCATATAAGTAGTTAAAAAATTTTAATAATCTGGCAGCTCAGAAGCAATCGCTGTTGCAGATTATGAAAATAAGATATTATTCGTAAAACCACAGATTACTAAACAGATATGGAAATAGTGACTTGTGAAAAAAGCCCAAATCAGTTGCGAGGGCAGCTTTCGAAGAAAGAGACAAAAAGCGTTTTTTGGTAGTGAAGTGGCATTGTGTAAAGGCAGGCCGCTACAATCAAGATAAATTGCGTGATGAAAACAAAAATAACAAAACACAAACCACGTTTAACAAAAGCATTGGGTCAAAAAACTTTTTATTCTGTTTTTTATAATGTTATTTACTTACTTAAATATTATTTACTCGTGTTGTGGTCAACTTAAAAGTGAATTATTACAACAGTTTTGCGAATAAATCTCAACTTAATAAATTTGTGTTTATTGTATTTCGGCATAAAATATGGTGCAAAGAAGAATAAAAGCAGGGCAGACAAAAAAAACACGCTAAATCTTTTGTCTCGTGACATATCTGTGTAGTAATCTGTGCATAAAACTGCTATGGGTGGGGAAGCAGCTCGCGCTTGTTGTTATCATTTGTTAAGGACAATTAGGTTGGTCTTTTTTGTGTGCCTTTCGTGCGTCATGCGTTTTAAAGCAATTGTTGATAGTAGAGGTGTGCACGTGACATTGTTTTGACGTGCCACACGTGATTCACTTTATGTATTAAACACGCGTGAGAGAGTGAGCGTTATTGAAAAATAAAATCTCCGATCGTAATCGTGCGTGATTATGAATTCAAAATCGCGCACGATATCCCACTTACTCACGAATGTCAAAATGTTTATTAAAATTTTTGTTAGAACCAAATTAAGGCAAATTGTAATATAAATATACTCGTAATTATTCTTAAGAAGTTCCCTTGTTAAAAGAAAGAGCAAACAAGATTGTTAAATAATCCTACAAGCTCTGCAACAGGCAAAAGTGCATTCTCTACGTCTGGCAAAAGCCTTGATGCAATTTAAAAATATATTTCGTAGAATAAGCTTCATTTTTTGGCTTAAAATTTTCTTCTTTGGCTTTACTTCAAGCGGGATTTAGCTTTATATCATTTTAAAATCTAGTACCACTGTTTATAACTCTTTTTCTACTAGGCTTGCCAGACAAATATGCAAACTAAATGAAACTTTATTCAAATGCAGTTAAACATTTTTCAAAATAAATTACACCATTTTTAAAATTTGTAGCGAATTTATTTTTTACGATCAGTGGTAAAATAACTTAATAATGATTGGGCATGAAATTTTAACTTTGAAAATGTCTTCCTTATCGGGTTCAGCATAGGAGAAAAAATTGGTAAAATTTTAATGTACATTCACTATTGTCCACCATATGTCATATTACTTTAATCCATAATTAAAAATGAGTTTTGTAGCCCCGCGAAGAAATACTTGGAAACGGGCCTAATTAACAGTGGATATAGAAATAACTTTATGGTAAACAACGCCAGTATTATCTATCGTAGCAATTAGAGTCATATTCCTTCTCCTAACGTTTGCCAAAACACCATGAGCTCTTTCACCTTCTTTAGCAAAAAAAAACTAAATTCCTACAAGATTTTAAAAATGGTTTTATTTAATTTGAAAAATGTTTAACTGTATTTGAATAAAGTTTCGTTTATTTTGAAAAAGGTTTCATTTATTTTGAATGAAGTTTCGTTTATTCAGAAAAAGGTTTCGTTTAATTTCAAAAAGGTTTCGTTTTATTTGAAAATGGTGTCATTTAAACAAAAAATTATATAATTAATTGCCTTTCTAACAAAAAAACTCACACTTATTTCTTATTATTTACCAAAGCTCTCATTTTATCCAAAATTAACTACGAACTGCCTTTATTCACTAATGCTCCAAAATCTGAACATAGAAAATTATATACTAAAATTAATTCTACCATCAGATCATCCCTAGGTGCTTTACGTTCAACACCAATTAATAATATGCTTTTCGAAGCCAATATTACTCCAATCTATTAACAACAACAATTACTGACAACTAAACTCTTCAGCAGTTTCTTATATGGCAATAATATTCCAATTAAACAAATAGTCAAAAAATAAATATCAGCAAGAAAATACCTAAACAAATTGGATTTTCTTTGGGCACATCTCCTGTAAGTCACAAATGAAAAGAATTCCTCCTGCTTATTTACATAACAGATGCATTAAACCTTCATGTCACGAATTAGTTAAATTTAATACATATGCATCTGATTTTAGAAGGATGTTTTCCATGACAAGAGATACACTAAAGGACTATAAATTCTTATATACTGACGGTTCCAAAACTAATGACTTTACGACGTACAGCATTACTACGAATAAAAAAAAAGCTATCAGCACTTCGGTTTTACCTTCATACAGCTCGATATATTCTGAGTTAATAGCTATTCACGAAGCTTTATACTATTAACTCAAAGATAAAATTGGCAAATTTTCAATTTACTCAGGCAACCTGGCTTCTCTAGAATCAGTTAAATAATATTTCCAATAACAACTTCTACGCATCTAATATTCGAAATATTTTAATCAGTAAATCTCCAAATTATAATATGGATACCTGGCCACTGCCAAATACATAGCAAATGAACTCGCTGATTCTAGTGAGAAAGATGTCTCAAAGCTTCCCTAATATCTGACGCAAAACTTCAACCGCTTGCAAACTACTGCACCCAACATTATAAAATGGATATATTCAACTTAACTTCCTCCTGGTATAGGAGAATTCATAGTCTTCATATTCTGGTATGACCCCCGCCTGGGTCATACCAGGCTTACTCATGGATATTTCTTTGACCAAAACTCCTCAATTAATTGGTATGGAAATCATTAAGTAATTCATGATTGCATTTAATAATAAACATTATGTGTATTGCTGCATTCGAGTAAAAAAACCTTTTCTAAATTTGTAATTAACTAAAACAGTAGCAACAAATTATTATTACATTTTTAAACAATTTTAATTGATCAAATATTTCTTTATTTGTTTTATCTCTTCATTTAAGTTTTTTTTTGGATTTAAGTAATTTCAACAATTTATTTTATATGCAACAAATTGTGGTAATAATAATTAATAGAAAGTTGTAAAAAGAAATTTAATATTATCATTATATTATTATTAAGAATATGTAATAGTAATTCTATATATATAAGGATATTCATTTGGTTAACCGTTAATCGCTTAATCGATTAATTACTACCCGATGAACTGATCGGTAAATTTAAAATTAGCTATTTTTTGTAGTAATTTAACATACTTTTTGGAGTTTTTAATTATTTGTTTCGTCTCATATACAAAAGGTATGTGTTTAGAAAAATTTTTTCCATGCAAACAAAAAAGGTACTCTTCATTTTAAACAGGTGTTTGCTGTCAATAGCTGTTTGATTCACGTACTTTTTATATGTATTCTCATATTTTCTCAATCCAATCTTTTAACAGAATTAACCGAAATAATTAGAAGAGTTTACAATTTTAAAAAATTAATACAGGGCTCTAATGGCATAATGAAAGATTTTTTACGTTTAAAGAAATCCAGGAAAAGGACTTAGAAAAAAGATATTAATTAGGATTAAGAATAGGCGAGACAAAAGCACAATGTTATAAATATTATAATTAATCCACCAATACAACAAAAAATTTTTATAAATAATTGTTATGTAATTGTTTTATTATACTTAAAATTAAGATTATTATACGTTTTTATTTATTGAAATTACTTAATTGGTGGAAAAAACTTTATTAATCGGTTAATTACCGATCAATTACAAAATTGACCGATTAAACCAAAACCTCGGTTAATTAATCGACCGATTAAAGCAAAAGCACGATTATATGAATACCCTAATAAATATACATGCATTGTATTAATAATATAATAAATATATACATTATATACAAATCATTAAACAAAAGAAGAAATTCAAAATATTTAATAAGTGTATAAAAACTTTTTTTTTTATTACAAATAGAACAAAAAAAAAAAACAAATGAGTTTTTATTTAAGCTATGTTCACATTGTGTGTATTTGTCATGTGGATTGTCACTTTTTCACATGTTAAATTTGTACATATCGTCTGAACCCCCCCAAACAATATCATATGTTATTTATATGTGTACAGTACATATCAGTGTTTAAAATTCAGTCACCAGTTCGTATTTTTACACACGCACCTGTATTGAAAATAGTTCGAACCATCAATTTTTCATCCCCATTCATATTTAAAACAGTTGAACTGTGTGCGCACAGTTACTGAAAAAACAGTAAAGCCTATAGTACACGGCATGTAAAAACCCACATGCGCATGCGACTCTGACGTCACGAGAATGTTAAGCACTTCGGTTACTGTTTTTGAAAGATACGCAGTGATAACATGTAACGAAATTTTGATAGTACACGAAATGTAATTTTGTCCCAAAATTTAAATGTGTCGCATGTGGCCGAAGCTGGCACATTTGCAAAGATGTATACACATGTTAATGGCTACATGAGTGTTACTAGTACACGGCATGGAGCAAATGTACACATTTTACATGCGTGTATGGACGAAATCTACATGTGTATGTGAATTTCTAGTACACGGCATGTTACCCGTAGTATTATTGACAGCGTTGTCAATTTTATTCTTTGAGAAATGTTTTAGCGCTTTTTAACAATTCTTTGCATTACAACTTGTGCAGTTATAATTTTCTATTTAAAATAGCAGAAATTGTTTTGTGTATATATGGACATACCCTCATTAATGCATTACAATATAATACAATTTAAAAAAATAGTTTATTTATTAGTGTATTTCACTGCCTATGTTTGCAATAAAAATTTTTTTTTGGGAATTTACATTGAAAAAAAATTCTAATTTGTATTTTTTGTCAATATAAATTCCCTAACGAATAATTTTAATTTTTATTTAAAAAACAGGCAGTTAATTTGTACTAATAAAATATTTGTTTGAAAAAATCTAGTTTACCAACGCAGCTTCAAATAGAAAAGGTGCAAATAATTTTTTTTGTAAGTTTGAGGCATAAACTTGATAAAAAAAAGAATATGTATATGAAAAAGATTTTGTTTCGTTTTAGAACTGTAATAAATCTTTCCTTGATTTCAAATAGTTCTAAAACAATCCTTAAGCTATTTTATATACATGATCTTTTTTTTATCATGTTTATGCCTCAAACTTACAAACAATTTTATTTGCTAGATACACATTTTCTTAATTAAAGTAACGATATGTATTTACATTTACGAAATTTTGAATATAAATACTACTTTTTATTATTTGATTCCATTTCACGCAAGTAATTTAAAATAAACAATTTTGCTTCCCTAATGTCGTTGCTCGGTAGGTCATCAAAATATGCACGTACCATTAAAAAAAACCTTCATGGGTACTACTTTCTTTTGGAACTGATGGGACGGCAAATCTGGTTTCTGCAATTTTGGACATTTTATTTAAAAAGTCCCCAAAAGCTTCACCGTCAGAATTCCGTTTTGACCTTTTTCGGCTGCTAGATGGAACTTGCAAAGTTGGGGATTCCAGGAACACGGAAGCATTAGCAGATGAGTCGCTGTCTTTATGAACAGTATCCTAATCCAAAAATATCTGTAAATAAAAATATTTATGCCTTTGAATAAATTAATCAACAATTATTTAAAAACATACTTACATCTACTAAACTCTCAAGGCCTTCCGAATGGGACACTTCTTCATCTAGAATATCACAAACTTTTGTCAAATTAGTAACCGTCCTGCAATTAAATACAGAATATGTTTTAATAAATAAATTTTGTTTAAAACAAACACATCTTACTTTCTTGGAGTTATATGTTCGCGCAGAAAATCCATCTGCTCATAATATTGCCACTGGCTTGTTTCCATCTCCGCAGCACTTCCAGAGGCACATTGATTCTCACCGTATTTTTTTACATATCGGTCCCTCAGAGTTTTCCAACGAGCTTGACAGACATTTTCTGTAAAACAAAGGGGTAAAGGCTTCTTGTATACTTAATATTGTTTAATAAAAATGTACTTACCTTCAATATTTAATTCCTCGGCAATTGACTTCCAAGCAGCTGCTCGCTTAAATTTATTTCTATGAATTAATGACCCTTTTTTGTATGTATAAAACTTCATTTTTTTCACCGCTTCAATTAATTTTTCTTCCATCTTGGTTGTTAAAAATGAAAATAAATTAATTTTATCTGTCAAAATCAGAATTGATTTTTATGAATGCTGCTTGTGACTCTTGCAAAAGTAGAAAGTAAACCTATTTTTCGCATTCAACGCCTCAAGGCATCCTACGATTTTGTAACTTACTACGTATAACTACACAGATTCTACTTTTTTTAAAGCTGCGTATGCAGTGAAAAAGCGAGTAAAGCCTACAGTACACGGAATGTAAAAAGCTACATGTACATGTAGATCTGACGTAATTTTGACGTCATCGCGATGCCAGAATGGCTACATGCCGTGTACTTCCACTTTTTGGTTCACTCACATATAGCACACATTTGCATGTGAATCCCATGTAGCTTTCAAAGTACATGCACACATGTCACATTTTTACATGCCGTGTACTACCCTGTTACATATAAATTCGGACACATTCTATATTTTTACATGCGCATGAAGCCGTCACAAAATATGTGGAAGCAAAAATTTTTGACACAACATTTGCGGACTGCATGTACATACATTAGGGTTGCCAGCTGTTTCGCATTTTTTATTATAAAAAAGAAAAGAAAAATTTCAGTGTAATTAAATATTTTTTATATATAATATTTTTTAAATTTAAAATGGAAATAAGATACATATAAATAATAGAAAGAGAATTGTTTTATTTCGTCTTATTTTTCCAGCGATTTTTTAATGTAGAAATTTGTCCTTCTTTTTTTGAAAATAAAACTGGCAAGTCTATTTAACATTTAACAATGTTTATGCACTAGAGAAGCTTATGAAGCTGTCCCTTTCTTTTGTATGTCTTCTATGGCAAACCCATGAATTCAATGTGTCAAGTCCAAATTACATATGAAAAAAGGGACAGCTAGAACTGCTACCTTGCTGAATGTAGTTTGGTTATTGGCATTTGATTTTTTTTTCAGTTTTGATAAAAGTTATTTTGCTATTCCAGTTTTTTTAAATCAGGGATGTCAGCGTCATACACAATTGTGTCAGCAAAACTCACATGTACGCTTACGCTCTTTTATTTTGCGAGCGTAAAATATAATTGTTTACTGTAAAACACTCTCATTCAGCGGGAAATATCGCACGATCGCACGGCCTGTTTTAAGGCCTCTAAACAGAAATAATATATTTATTATATATTATCTTTGTTTCTGTTTTGTTTTATTTCTGTTTTTAACATTGTACAATGATTTTAAAAAAACAAATTGCCTGTGGTTTTTGTACGAGGTTTAGTAGTGTCAAGAATAACTGTGATGAATTCGGCTTGATGTTGTGTTTATTGAGCTTCTGTATACTTCAAATTTGAATTTTATTAATTAGTCTTGTAGACAGCGATAACGAGCCTACAAGCGGATGACTTTATTTAAAATTTAATCATCCAGATAGGGAAAATATTAATGAGTTCTGGAAAAATTAAGACGGGGCACTATATCCTGTATTAAAAAAAAAATTCCTTCAAATGTTTGTCGCTTTTTTTCCTCAATATATCTTTGCGAACAACTATTTTCCGATTTGAAATACATTTGCTCAAAACAACGCAATAAATTAACGTCCGCAAACCTAAAAAATGTTTTGTTGTTTCGAAACTGCAATATAAATTTAGAAGATATTATTGGTAAATAAAAGTATATTTTTATAGGCTAGTAAAATCTTCTCTTTTTATAATGGTGGTTAATAATTATAGAATATTTTTAAACTTAATGGGGTTATTATTTGCATTAGCATGTGCAAATGAATTTTCATTATTGGCATTCGCAAAGATATGTTGAGCACCAAATTAAAAATTTTGGAAAGAATTGTATAAGGTTGTAAAAAGACTTCAAATATTGTCAAATGCTCAATTTTTCCAAAAAATAAGCAAAGTTTCTGCGAAATGCAGGTTCCAAATTAAATTTATTTAAATAATAACTGATTGTGTCTGTCCATAACTCAACATTTTTCGATAATTGTATTATTATTAATTGCTCTAAAGTCTTCATAGCAAAATATGTATGTTAATTAGGCCTCGCAACCGCAGATTCCTCCCGCTGAGAATGAAAGAGACAAGAGTATTCGCACCAACACAATCATAATTGACACCACTGTTTTAAATGCAAGTTTTATTTATTATATAAAAAAAACCTCATTGACAAAAAAAATTCTTTTTTATTTATTTCTAAAACAATAACACATAATCAGTATTGTCAACTTTCAAATTTTCAAAAGCACTAATCTAAAAAAAACCTATAATTTTTTATCAATTTTGCTATATTTTAATTAAGGCACAATTTTTATTTGTTTTTTTTTATTATACATCTCGGATCATATTAACTTATTGCTAGGGAAAGAGTTATACATATTTTAACTTTTATAAACATATTTAAGTTGTTAAATGGAATGAATTGTATTTATTTATAGTCTTTATGCACATTTGAAGAAAATAGTTTGAATTCTGATAACTATTTTATCATAATGTGGGCAACCGTATTCATACTTCTGAGGTTTTACTTTCTGAATGCAAGACGTATTTATATCAAGTGGAATTGAGGGCCCAGCTGATTATTTTTTGTGCCATTTAACATCATGTCAAACTTGTGTACACTTTGTGTTAAAGGAAATTGTTTCGCGCCATTAATAACTCTAAAATAATTATATTTGATATACATCATGTTATAAATTTTTTTATGACAGCCAAACATTTAAAATTATCCAACAATTGACAAAAATTAACACCTAAAAAAGATTTAAAAAAGTTAAGATATCGATCGCACATGATCAACAAGAGGGTATTAACTCGAAATTTGGAGTAGGAGCAAAACACATTTTCATTTAATATTTAAGGCACATGAAAAATAATTTTTAAACCAAACGTTTCATTACAAATATGTTGACCATATAGCAAGATATTTTTTCCGCGGGTGAATATTACGTGTCAATTTTTCTAAATAGTGTTGATCAAGTCCGATATGTAGGAACAAAATAGGCTTAAATCTAGTTTGCCGACGCAGCTCCAAAGTGGAAAAAGTGGCGCAAACGCATAGTTTTCGAGCTATAGACCTCATAAGTTTTCATATATACATATATGTGATTTTCCACTACATTTCTCAACGTATATGGCAAATATTTGTGTAATTTGAAAGCTATTGAAAAGAGCTTTCCTAATTTACAAAATTAGTTTAAAAATTCTTAACCAATTAAGAAGCGAAAATACAAGAGTTTTTAGTAAGCATAATAATTACTATGGAAAGAAGTTTAAGTTAGCGAAGCCGTTGTTTGTTATACTATAAATGACGGGCGAAGACCGTCTATCCAGAGAAGTAGGCAATGTCTAAGTTAGTATTAAAAATTTTTTTTTTTTTTTGCACTTTACGTGGAATAAACTACACAAGTATTTACCTACTGCACTTCCGTAACATTTTGGGCGCGTGTGAAACGGTAGCAAATTATTTTGGAAAAAAATATTTCAGTTTTCGCTGTTGGAAATGATATCTTTGTAGACGATATAAAATTTTGACATTTGTGAATTGATTACAAAATATTTATAAAAGTGTCAAAAATTTACTTCCAATAGTACTTTGCTACCGTTTCACACGCGCCCTTTGATGTACAATTTTGTTAAAACTGTAATGGAAGTTAAAGACTTAAACATTTTTTAATAAAAGCTTCAAAATGATACCAATGTTGGCCAAATACGTTTAGAAATGTAGTGGAAAATCGCATATTTAAGTGAAAACTTTAGAGGTGCGTAACTCAAAAACTATGCGTCTGCGCCACTTTTTTCACTTAATATTTTCTTCTTACTTTTAAATTTTCTATCACCCTGGGCACCTTTTCTATTTGGATCTGCGTTGGTAAACTAGATTTTTTCCAACAAATATTTTATTAGTACAAATTAACTGCCTGTTTTTTAAATAAAAATTATAATTATTCGTTAGGGAATTTATATTGACAAAAAATACAAATTAGAATTTTTTTTCAATGTAAATTTCCAAACAAAAATTTTTATTGCAAACATAGGCAGTGAAATACACTAATAAATAAACTATTTTTTAAATTGTATTATATTGTAATGCATTAATGAGGGTATGCCCATATATACACAAAACAATTTCTGCTATTTTAAATAGAAAATTATAACTGCACAAGTTGTAATGCAAAGAATTGTTAAAAAGCGCTAAAACATTTCTCAAAGAATAAAATTGACAACGCTGTCAATAATACTACGGGTAACGTGCCGTGTACTAGAAATTCACATACACATGTAGATTTCGTCCATACACGCATGTAAAATGCGTACATTTGCTCCATGCCGTGTACTAGTAACATTCATGTAGTCATTTACATGTGTACACATGTGCTACTTTGGCAAATGTGTCAGCATCATCCACATGCGTCACATGTTAATTTTGGGACAAAATTACATTTCGTGTACTATCAAAATTTCGTTGCATGTAATCACTACGTTTCATTCAAAAACTGTAACCGAAGTGCTAATCATTCTCGTGACGTCAGAGTCGCATGCGCATGTGGCTTTTTACATGCCGTGTACTATAGGCTTAA
This sequence comes from Pollenia amentaria, assembly GCA_943735925.1. Lineage (NCBI taxonomy): Eukaryota > Metazoa > Arthropoda > Insecta > Diptera > Polleniidae > Pollenia > Pollenia amentaria. The sequence continues at coordinate 64,065,260 of OX031008.1, read as the reverse complement.
GGCGTGGTGTGGACCTCCAGCTTAACTGTGCGTACACAGTTCAACTGTTTTAGGTTTGAGTGTGGATGAAAATAAAATACAGTTCTTTTTTTTAAGCATGTTGCTGAAAATAAATGAAATTTTTAGCATATTTTAAATGCTATTAGCAGTTGTTCGAAACCCTGGTACATATGATACTTTTGATTAAGAACGAGTTCTATTTTCACGTGACAAAGCATCTGACATCAGCTGGTTCGTATTAACAAAATTTTATGTGTTGGCAAAAAAAATAATTGAAATTTTATCAAATATAAATAACAATAGTAAATACATAAATAATAAAAAAAAAAAAATAAACAAATAATTTTTAAAAATGATGGGAAAAATTCATAAGGAATTAACAAAACTAAGTATGTATGTATTTGTTTTTATAGGAATTAATAACAACAAAATAAAATAAATTTCAATTTAATTTTTGTACATATAACCAATCAGCTGTTTTAAGATTGTTTTTCTTGATAGATTATGTCAAATGTACTTTGCATAGCCACCTTTCAAACTCGGTAAGTTAGTTGCGCAAGTAACTTGCCGAGTACAACAAAGTCTGTAATAAATTTTTCCCTCTTACCGTAACCTTGCCCCTGACATCTACAAATCAAGAGTTGCGCAAGAGACTTGCCTAGTCTGAAAATGGACATACCAACATTTGAACAAGAAAATTATAAACCTTATGTATTACTCAAATTTTGACATACACATGAAATTACATGTATGAAGAATAGTGACATTCCACATGACAAATAACATTATGTGAACATACGAATAGCTTTAAAGCGGATGAAATTTTGCAAATTTTTCAAACATAATAATTAAATGTTTTCTGGTGACAACTGTCGGAAAAATAGTTTAAAATTTTAATAATTTTTCGTTACAAATGTCAATGACAATTTGTTTAATAAACAAGTCAGCGTGTTATATAGGGCAGTGGCGAATCTTTGATACCCTTCAGCGACAGTTACAATATTTCAGGAGTAGTGGATCTAGAATTTATTAACCAATATTAATAAAAACTTGCCGCATGGTACTACACAAGGAAACAAAGTTTTTGTTGATTAAGAACTGAATGATGTGTTTAAGGTAATTTGGGCCACTGGATTCAGATCTGCACTGAGTTTTTTTTCTATCAGCTCGAATTTCGCAATATACTGTTATGTCCAAAATTAAGGCACATGGGCTACATATTAGGGGTATAACCAAAAAAAATACCTATCACGACGGGGTGGCCACTGATGTATATATCAAGAAAACTGTTTTTTGAGATCAATTTGGATAAAAAACCTCCCCCCCAAACCGTTTTTTCTAAAAGCTTCCAAAAAATAATAATATTTGAATTTTTATTTTTTAAATACCATACATACAGTCATGTACGATATATTAACTTCAGATACTAAAAATTATCTTTGTTGAAGGAAATTAACTTTAAGTTCAAAGTGTATGTTGTTCTGCAATGTTGGAAAATATCTTGCACAAGTATATGGGATAGAGAACCTCTCTGTCTTAGCAAAACTGCAAACAAATGAAAATAAAAGTAAACAATTGGGATTGTGCGGTTGGTTCCATTTTGTTCAAAATAAGAGTTTCCGTGTTATTTTAACATACTTTTAACTGTTTGGATGTAGTATAATTGGTGGTATAAGTCTTATTTGTGAAATAGCATAAAAATATAAATGAATGGTTTGTGTTTTTACAATAAGGAAATTGTATTTTTAATAAACAAAAAAAGATCCAAATACTAAACTTCAAAGTGATTTGGGGGGGAACTTTTTTAACGCCCGCGAAAAAGTAACCCCACTTTTCATCATAGATTTTCATGGTCTATATGGCATGGATAGGTATTTTTTGATAATTTAAAAAATTGTTCAAAAGTTATACCCCTACTACATATATTGGAATAACTTGAAAACGGTTCACAATATTCAATTAAAAAAAATCAAAATTCGTCAACATTATTATCTTTAAGCCGTGCTTACATTGCTTTTTAATTTGCGCAGTAGCTCCGGAGATATCGTTGAAGTTACAAAAAGCACAATTAAAAAAAAAATGAAATTTTTGTTATTTAAAAATTCATAAAAAATAAAAATGCCAAAAAAATCACAATTTGGTTTAAAAACATTTATGTGCTGTTTTCACAAAACAAGTTTAGCCTTTTTTTTTGTTGGTTTGAAAATGAACTATCACATCTTAAAAAAAGAAAAATTTTGAAAATCGCTTAATGGAATGCAAAGTTATGATTTTTTGAACTCCTAATTTTTGGAAAAAAGTCAAAAATTTGATTAGTACCTGTAACTTAAAAATGCGGAGATTAGATTTAAAATCAGCGACCTCAAATTAGTAAAAAAAAAATTTCGATTTATATGGAGGACGTAGTACATTATGGATCTATTATTACGAAATTAAGTAGTGTGATTTCTAGTCCTATGAAATATTAAAGACCAAATTTTGCAGCAATTGCATTATACATATATTACGGTTTTAGCCGTAAAGTGTTTTCCGATAGTCGGCTTTTTATGGGGCTTTTATGAATTAGTTTTCACCATTTATGTTAGTTTTTTGTAACAAAATTAAAAAATTTTTTGAGTGGTTGTTCCACACTTGCATTCATATCTCTTATCCCGCGGAAACGATGTTGCCAGAATTCAATCCTAAACTATAAGCAATTTGACGCCAATATTGTGTTTTTTCTTTTTGGTTGTTCGACAGTGAGTGTGTTTTCAACAGACGGACATGGCTAAATCGAGTTAGAATTACACAAGGACCCAGATATATAAAATTTGTGGGACTTAAAATTAAGATCAAAAAAGTTTCACACGGAAGGTGAAACTTAGTATACCCTCATTCATTACTAGTAGTGGAGGGTATAAAAAGGGGTTAATAAGTATAAATGAAAAGTTTAAATTCCGATATCCTAATTAGTAATAATGAATATTTTTCTTAGATGTGACGACCGAACGTTCCTTTTCGATGTCAGAGTTTGGACCAAAAATATGTTTGGTTGAGGTTCGGCGTTTGGTAAGACTTTTGTCGAACTCCGTATTTTGTAAATGGAATTGTGTACATGTCGTGTGAGGTTACTGGTTGGTCGTATGACACATCTTGATCTTAATTTGCTATAAAACAATTTGTTAATGATAATTGTTTTAAAAACGCCTAAATAGGTGGACAATAGTACAAATAGCTCAAAAATAGCGTATAGAAAAGGTTCATATTTATGGAAATAACATGACTCGTACCATATTTAGATGCAGAAGAGTATGAATATGTATAGTGTTTATACAGAAATTTGGCATTAAAAATTCAAATATATACTTTTTTTTATTAATTTATCAATTTGTTTTTATTAAATAAATAAATCACAAATATTGGAGTTGCATGCATTCAGTAAAAACAAGTTTGGTTTCGGGTTCGGTTTAAGTTCGGGTTAGAGTTCGGTCTTAAAAATCTACCAAAGTTCTGGTCGAATTTACATGTTTCGAAAATAACCACATGCCCATTATTAAAATTCTTTGCAGTACCGCGCCACTGCGGCGGTTGAAAGTCAATTATTCAGACGGCAAGAATAAAAATTATGAAATTTCATTAAAATAATTTAATGAAAATTTAATTTAATGAAATTAGGCCAATTTTAAAGTTATTTATTTTCTTAATATGATTTCCGGCATATGCCCATCGCGGCTACGAGTTACATGTTCCAATCGATCAGCCCAATATTTTATTAGCTTCCAATGCTTCAAGAGTTACAGGTTTATCGGCGTACACCAATGACTTAACATAGCCCCATGAAAAATAATCCAGAGGTATTAAATTGCTCGAACGAGGGGACCAGTGTACAGGACCACTTGAGGAAATAAAGTTAAATGCAATTTTTTCTTCTTTTGTTTCTTTATTGAATCTTCATATACTAAATATGAACTAACAATAAGTAATCAAATCTTATCCTAATACTTTAATTCATGTCGTGCCAGTGCCCGACAAAATTTTTTTCCAGAGTTTCTTTATTGAATCTTACTATATTTATTAAATACGAACTAACAAAAAGTAATCAAATCTTATCCTAATACTTTAATTCATGTCGTGCCAGTAATTGGGTCAGTGCTGCAGTGTCTCTTTTCCTTAAGCGAGTGTGGCCGCCATCATTTAAAATATTTCGAGCTAATGGATTTGGGTGCAGTTCAAGCCTTTTTAAATATTTTACTGCGTATTTTGTAATCATAGTTTTTGCCAATGGCACGTTGAGATTCTTGTGGATATTCGAGTTTTTAACATACCAGGGAGCGGCTGTAATTATACGAAATAAATTGTTTTGGCGCCTTTGAATTTTTTCGATATTAGACGCTGAGGCAGTGCCCCATAATTGAGTACTTTAGCACCAGTTTGGTTTTAAGATAAAGTTGTAAAGTACAAGCTTGCAATCGAGACCAAGGAAAGAATTTCTTCCAATAAGCCAATGGATTTGAATGGCTTTTAGTGTTATTTGAGTTAATTTTGCATCTATATGGTATTTCCACGTTAAACGGCGATCTAGATGTATACCGAGATATTTTACATGCGAATGCTGAGGTATTATTTGATTATTGATTTTAATAGGGGGGCATGAATCCCGACACAAGGTGAATGTTATATTTACGCATTTTTGCTCGTTGACCATTATCCTCCATTGTTTTAACCATATTTCTAGTTGAGATATATGCTCCTGTAAGTAACGAGATGCTTCATGATGGTTTTCATGCACGCTTAGGAAAGCTGTATCGTCCGTAAATGTTGAAGTTTGGGTGTAGTTGTTAGTTGGCATGTCCGAAGTATATATAAGGTATACTAGTGGACCCATATTCCGCCTTGTGGGACTCCAGCGGCAATTGGCTGAGGAGAACTTAAAAAGTCGCCTTCTTTAATAATGAATTTACGACCGACTTAGTAGCTTTCTAACAGCTTGAGTGTGTTGACTGTTAAGTTTAGCTTCAATTTATGTAATAAGCCTTCATGCCAGATTTTATCAAAAGCTTGAGAAACATCGATGAAGAGAGCGGAACAATATTTTTTTTCTTCAAAGGCTTTTCTTATGGCGTTTACTATCCTATGGGAGCTTTCTTGGGGTTTAAATCACAAATAGCCTTTTTGATTTCACTTATCCCAAGTCTTAGGGAACAGCTGCTCTAACATCAACAGGTGGTAACTCCGCAGCAATATTGTGTGATGTATGAGGGGTAAATACGTTTTTCAAACGATTAACATATAGATTTCCATTTTCTGTATCATTTCTTGCCCAACTTCCATTAAAGGTGGCCTAGAGATAACTGGTCTTTTGAAGATTCTAGCTGCACGCCATAATGAGTAGTCTGATTGTGGAGTTGCATCAAGTTCCTTAAGATATTTTTCCAGGGAATCCGTTTTCTGAGACTGCAGTAATTTTCTTAAACTTTTTGTGCACTCTTTTAATAATTTCTTAAGTTGAGGAGATCTGTGCAATTGCCACTCTCTTCGAACTCTCCTTTTTTCGGTCAAGAGCCGCTCGACATCTGTAGAGTATATTTTATTATTTTTTATTATTTTGATGGTTTTTCTGGAATGTTTAGCAGCTAGTTTAAGATAACTGTCAAAATTCAGAATAGAGGCGGAAAGAATATATTTATCCGTTTTAGAGCTTTTTATGAATTTTGGCTTTGATTTGTTAATGCATATTTTTGCATATTTTACCCTTTACAGCAATTTTTTTTGCATAATTTAGTTAAAAGAGTATTTCGGAGCATTTTTTAAATAATCGCGCATATTTTGCCTTTTTGGGGCCTATTTTGATACATGTTAAATTTCGCAGCAATAAAATATAAATTTATTTATTTAAAATTGTGGTTTTTCTGTTATAAATATCTATCTGTATACCCAACGTGTTGCTTTAATTTCATCATATACATTTAATTTTTACTCTAAAATTGTAAGCCAAAGCAAGTTGTCATTAAAGATAAACTTTTAATTGTATAAATATATAAGCAAAAATTAAGGGAAAATAAATTATATACACGATGTAATACATAGAAATCTGGAACAATATTTCAGTAAGCTGGCCGACTCCGTTAAATACATGTTAAATACATTGGCGCATATTCAGAAATCATAACTAAAATCGGAACTAACAAAACAGAAACTAAAAAATAGTTTATAGATAGTTATAGATCTTATTCACAATTCATAACTAACGTAGCAACTGCTCTCAGCTAATAGAAGAAATGCAACAGAGTATATTGGCATTTAGAAAAAATTAAATGTCGATAATATTTTGAACGATATATTTTGTAATTAATTAAAAAGCTTACCAAGCTCTTAAAAAACATTTCTGTTCTTTAAAAAATTAATACAAACTCTAAAAAAGTGTTCTTTGAATGTATTAGTTAGTTAGCATTTAGTTACAGCTTTACCCATAATTAAGTCTAAACTTTTTATGCTGAAAGTAACCAACTGTGAATAACTTAAATAGGTACTTAAAAAAGTTAACAATTGGTGATCATTTATGAATATGCGCCATTTAATTTATAAAGTATCTCACTATCCAGTGTGACACAAAGAATGCTGACGAAGGCCGTAGCGGGCCAGAAAATGCATTACATTCTGCTGGTGTCTAATAACACTGTATAACAAATTCAGGTTAGCAAAAGTTAGGTCGATTCTGAGAGTGAGGGGTGAAAATAGAGGCTAAATTAGAAGACCCGTATCGCGGCGTTTGTTTATGTTAGTTCAAATTATTGCTAGAGACCTGTGCAAAAATTAAAATTGATTTAGAAAATTTTTGGTATGCTTATGAAGCAAAATGTTGGGAAAATTATTTGTTTTTCATGCTTTTATATTATATATTTTCAACACAACTAAGTCTTTTATGCTTTCTGTTTAATCTATAATATGCTTCTCCGTTTCTTCAATAAGATTCATTTGAAAAGAAAACAATCATAATACAAGACTTGAGTTTTCCAGCTTAATATTAATTTACTTTTAATTTTTATGTACCAATTTTGTTCAGTGTTGGTTTTGAAGAAACATTGAAAAATAAATTATAAAAATATGGAAAAAAATATAATTTTGAAATGTGAGTTAGGAAAAGTTTAAGTAAAAAAATATAAAAAATAAATTAAATTCTCTCCATTAAGAAATAAATGCACGCAAAAAATGCTAAAAGTATTTTAAATACAAAGTACAGCAAACAATTTAATTACTTAAAATATCATATTGAAAATAAGACAACCTGTAAAATTTATAACGACTTTGACTTGTTGTCGTATGTTAAATATAAGGTACTTTAAAATTATTTCAGGGGATAAAGTTAAACGTTTAAACTGAACTCCTTATTTGCATTATCTTTTTTATCCAAAAAATAGTTATATTTCGAATTTCTTTCTTTAAATGCGTTATTACTAATCTAAAACAAATTACCTGATTATGCTTTGCAAAACAAGTTCTCAACACTTTCCGAAGAATTTAAATTTTTCGCACATCTGCTGATCAAAATTTCCTTAATCTTAAAGCACAAATAACCCTTGAACATTTCAGGTACTCATTTCTTAATATGTATTTAGTTAGGATATACATACATACAACTAGCAGATGGCTTTGTGCGTCAGGTAGTTAACTTTTAAATACATACAATTTACATAGTTGGTTCTTAAGGTTTTCAGTCTTAACAACAAAGACAGTTTGCTTTCAGCATTCAACGAAGACGGCTCTATCAAATCGATACTTTGTGTAAAAAAAAGTGATAACAATTGTGTATTCTCGAAGCTGATGTCTTTTTATTAAATTTTAATAAAAAATGTGGGAACCAAAATGTAAAATGGAGCATTTATGTAATGTTCGTGGACGTTTCATAGCAAGCGATGAAAAATGTGGCAATGCGAGTGATTTTTTTGGTAGCCTATATACAATTTTTCTCGCAAGAGCTTATCACTGACGTAAACTATGCCCCTTAAAAACTTTTCGTAACTAACATTTTAAAATTATATTTTTTTCCATATTTTTTTAATTTCTTTTCCAATTTTTCTTCAAAACCAACACCGAACAAAATTGGTACATAGAAAATGACAAGTAAATTAATATTAAGCTGGAAAATGCAAGTTTTGTATTATGATTGTTTTCTTTTCAAATGAAATTTATTGAAGAAACTGCGAAGCATATTATAGATTAAACAGAAAGCAAAAAACACTTAGTTTTGTGGAAAATATTTTTAAAAAGCATGAAAAACCAATAATTTTTCCAACATTTTGGTTAATAAGCACCACAAAAATTTTCTAATTAATTGTTGCACAGGTCTCTAGCAATAAGTTGGCCTTTACAGATATAAAAAATATCAATTAGTCGACGAGTTTTAGGCAAAAAACTATAAACAATATGCTGAAAATCGAACTAACATAAACACTGGGGATTTCGCGGAAAAAAGTCAAATTGTCAACATATTCTTCATGCAATGTGCAGTGATATTTTGAAGTTTAAGACTAAATGATACAATCAAATCAAAAAGAATTACTCCGATCTGACTGCCAGTTTTTTTTTTATATCCGTCTCAAACTCAGTACTTGTGTGTTTTACTGAACCAACTTAATTTAAACCTGAGAATTTAATAACGAATATTATTTTATTATGTGAGCTAACGTTTTTCTTTTTATTTATTATTTAAAGTACGATATTTCAGTATACTAAAATTGAAAAAAAAAAATCTGCAGATACTTAAGTTTTGTTTTTGTGTACTTTTTTTAACATGTAACAAAAATCATTTTTTGCTCCAAACTGTTGGACCTGCAATTTTAGCCTTACTTTCCCACAGTTGGAAATAACTACTAATAGATTGTTTCATATCTATTTATACATTTTTAATCAATTTCAAGTGCCACCAGGTGCCACCTCTCAATTTGTTGCATTACACAGTACAACATTTTTCAGCTGATTGATTCGGGACTCAATTCTGATAAGGCTCTTGTGTTTAACATAACTCGAGAACCACTAGTCGGATTTTGCTGAAACAAATTTAGAAAAATCAGGAATTACAATTATTTTAAGCTGTTAATATAACGTTTTGCTACATAAGCAAAAGTTTCGCAGTTTTAAATAAATGTATGAAGAAAAAAAAATATTTTTGCCTTAAAAATTTAAATTTTTATTTTTTTAATTCATAAAAAATCCAAAACGGTAAAACGTGTCAAGTTTTATTACTTTCACGTAAAGTCGCATAACCTATGAACAAATTGAGACATAAATCATAAAAATTGATGAACGAGTTTCGCTTTTATTCACAACTAAGTGAAGGTATGCATTACAAAAATACGAGACGAAGATTCTTTGCTAATCCTGCTTTGATTTCCGAAATCACGGGTCTAGATGAAGACATAATCAAGAGGTTTTCAATAATTCTCGAAGCTATAACAATTACCGAGGCAGTAGATAAGAAAAAATTTGGTGATTTTTGTCTGGAGACGGCAAAAGAGTTTGTTGCACTGTGCGAGTGGTACAATATGCCACCTACACTCCACAAAATTCTGATTCATGGAAAATATATAACTGAAAAGTGTATTTTTCCTGTAGGCTTACTATCCGAAGAGGCTCAGGAAAGTCGTAACAAAGACTATAAAAAATATCGCCCAGAAAATGCAGTCGAACCAGGGATTTCCATTTCTTTGCACAATTGTGTACACCACTACTAACACATATTTTTATACTCTTCAATTCAGTCGTCGATGTGACTTCGACAAGTGTACATGTCTAGCGGATGCTATATTATTTTGTTTCAACTTACACTCAAAAAATATTGTGCGGTCAAAAATGCTTTTGGTAACATCCAATGCCTTGCGTGCAATTTTTATTTAGAGTTTCAATTTTAAGACTCAAATGTAGAATAATGTAACATTTCGTAAGTTTATATGCAAAGCAAGGAACTTTGTAAAATGGTAATTATTTGAGATTTAAAAGCAATTTTTAATATTTCAGATAAAAAATTTCAAAATGTCTAACACTCCTATGTGGAAGAAGCTGATAGTCACATTTATTATAGGTTTTATTTTACATACGTATATGTATTCGGTTCTTATAATTTTACAGCACTTTTTTATTTTTTCTTATGCAATACTAAAAATTATTATTATAAATTATTATCTGATCACTAATTCCACTATCACAGTGGTAATAGTTATAAAACAGATTACCCAGTTTTGGTGTTTAAAAATATTAATGTGTTCTTATAAAAAGAATTAAAAACTCTGCTAATTTTTTTCTTGAGTGTGATTATACATTATGCTGTTAAAAAAATTATATATGGGTTAATTCCAAAAGTAGTGTACATGAGCCTTTTTTTTTTTTTTTTTTTTAAGGTTGAGGAATTCATTCTCTGAAATTGTTTACTTGCATTAAGATTTGTGCAGATTGCGAAATTACTTTTAGTTTCTTTAAAAAAAATTTGTTTTGCTTTTTTATTGCATTTTGGTGAAATATTTTCCGGAATGTCACTTTTTACAAAAATTTACAAAACTAAGAAATTAATGCAAAAATGTTAGAACAAAGCCTACTATCGCATTCGTTCACTTATTATTTACCAGCTTTGGATGTTTTTCTTAAAAAAAACGGGGTTAGTAATAGCAAAAAGTTATTTTTCGAAGAGATTCCAATTATTTTTTTTTTTCCTTTTATAATTCAAGAATTAAAAAAAAGTAATTTTTTTACAAAAATTTGTTTTTGAGCAGCTTACATTTAAAGTAACAAATTTGCTTCAAACAATTTGGAAGAAATTGTTGTATTTTGCTGGAAACTTGAAAAAATAAAAAGTGACAGTACGGAATTGTGACAGTAAAGAAAATCCAATTTAAATTTCAAGTGTAACGAAAACTTAAACATTTATTCATTATTTTGTTTTTGGTTACTGTTTGTTTTTTCTTTTTTATAAAAACGAAACAAAAAATAAAAGTAATCCAATTATATTAACAAAAAATTCATGAACAAATCTATTCATCGGAATCTGTGAATATTTCATAAAAAATTGATTCCCGATTGGTTTTTTTTCTATTTGTTTTTATCTTTACATCAAAAGAACTACAGTATTGAAATCAATCAGAATTTTCGAGAAATAAGCTTTTAAAATAAAAAAAACCTTTTTACTTAAAAGTGACAGTAAAGAAATTTGTGATATTTTTTTTGTTTTTTTCTTCTAAAAAGTTATTTCACGGAAAATAAAAACAAGAAAAAGTGATCAAAACTTCGTAATATATTAATATACATTTTTATTTATTTTATTTTTTACGATTTTTTATTAAATAACTGTGTGACAGTACGGAAATTTTTAGCTGTACTTACCATCGTGCGATTATAAATTCACTTGAAAACACCAAATAATTGATTTTATTATTTTATTTTTTATCTTAAACAATTTATCACTTCTTGCACTTTTTAATAGCGATGCACATAAAGCAAACGAAACAGCTCAAGTAATGATTATGACTTAATTAAAAAAAATGTGACATTACGGAAAAAACGCAGAGACAAAGTAAAATTAGAACGTCAAAATGACATTGATAACATTTTTCAGGTAAAACCAGGAAAAAGCAATAAAAATAAATACAATCATTGAAAAACAGTTGAATTTTTTATTATTGTTCTATTGTTTTCAACTCTTTTTCCATGTTGCTTAATGAATAACATGTGTGGAGACAGGTATATTTGTATGTAATAGGCATGATATACAGTTAAAGCACCATTTGCACAATTTAGCAGAAAGTTTTACAATAATAACAACTACTTTTGTTTGTTGCTAATTATTTTAGAGCTTACTTGCCGTTTTTGTTTTTTTATTTTCTTTTACATGAAAGAAATAAAAAGCTTGAGACGAAAAAAAGCATTGTGTTTGGAATTAACCCATATTTATTTGATGATACGTCATTTTTAATTTTGTAAATAAGTTAAAATTATATAAAAATACATATGTATGTAACGTGAATCCTAATCAACAAAAATTACAAATTTTCAAATAATATCTACATTGTTTTGCATTTAAGCTAACGATATGTGTTTTGTTTGTGAAAAAAATACTTTGATGCCTGTAAAAGGGTCCCTTTTTCTTTCGTTAAAAAGACGTACCTAAATGCAAAAATTATTAAGAAAAAAAATTTGTTTCTGTACCAATCGCGTCGGTGGGTTTTTTTCTTCGAAAACACTTTGTTTAAGTAAGTAAAAATATTTAAAAAACAAGTTAAAAAAGTCTTGTTTTCCTACAATGTATGTGTAAACCTATACACATAAAAGCAAATGTGACAGCAGGTAAAATTTTTGGGTAAGAAGATGTGTTTTATTGATGTATTAATGAGACTTTATTGTTTCGCACTATTTTTATTGCTTACTTTTTTATGCTAAAATTATATGACCGAGTCCAAAGAGTTAACCTTACTAATTTATGGTATTTATTTAACGTAACTTTGACCTGTTATAATGACTTTATACATTTTTGAAGGCAAACTCAGGTGCGCATTTGGTATTTTGTAAAAAGTTATGATATACCATTAGCTAGAATTAAAATGTATGCACAGATGTTTGAAGTATGAGTAACCCAACAACGTGAATACCCTTTCTATTTTACTTACCAATATGAATACCCTAACTATTTACTAAAATAATTTTTTCACGTTATAATTCTCATGTAACTTATTTTATTTTTGAATAAATAGACCAGGGAACTCCATTTCTATGCACAATTGTGTATACCACTGCTAATACATATTTTTGTTTCAGGTTAACAGAAAAAACTTTATGATGGCACTTAAAAAATATTATGCGGTCAAAAACGTTTTTGGTAACATCCAATGACTTATATGCTATGCAACATTTAAGGAAGGAACGGAATGTGTTATTAAACGGCATTGCAATCGTTTTCATAATAATATAAATAATTTAAATGATAAGGAAAGAGAAGATCTGTTTTATAAAAATAAAACAATTTTTTTTAGAAAAATTGAAAAAAATGGTTATTAGAAGAGAAAATTTATGAACCAAAATCAGTTCCCAAATTGAAAAAGGAGATTTCAAGTTTAGTAATATTTGAAATTGTTAAGAAAGGTAGACCATTGTGGGATGGTGTTTTTTCAAGCAATTGCTAAAAAAAATTAGGGAAAGGCTTAATTATAATACTAAATTTATAGAGTCTCTTCCCCTGTCCAGTCAAACTGTAGGCCGTCGTACTGTTCAATTAGGAACATGTGCAGAATCTGCAATTAGGGAAAAAGTAATTAATTGCGAATTTTTTTCAATTTGTTTAGACGAAATCACTGACATAAATGATCTGTGTGAACTTGTAATTTGTATTCGATGGGTAGACAGCGAATACACTATTTTTGACTCAATGTTTACTTTAGAAACATTTTATGGAAATGTAACTGGTACGTTGTTGTATGATGTTGTCAAAGAAAAGCTTCTTTTCATTGTAGACATACACAAGTTTGCTGGAGTCTGCACAGATGGAGCCAATGTAATGTTGGGCAAATATAATGGGCTTATAGGCCAATTAAAAAAAACACGAATTTGCAGTTCATAATTTTCACTGCATAATTCATCAGACCGCTCTTGCATCAAAATTCATAAATGAAACCCCAGAAATAAAATTCGAGGCGGACATCAAGCGCTTACACACCGCAAATTTGTAACCTTTTTAAAAAACAAAAAGGCTGTGAATTGTGACCTGAAAATGTTTACAGAAGTTCGGTGGCTAAGTCGCGGTGATTGCCTGAATAGACTTTATGATTTAAGAGAAGAAGTTCTTCAGTTCCTAGAAACTGAGAAAATAGAAAAAGTTTAAGTACAGTTTTTAAAAGGCAATAATTTTATTTTAGACTTAGCTTTTTGGCAGATACGACAAGTATGTTAAATGAACTTAATTTGGAATTGCAAGGAAAGGAACGCAATATATGCGACTTGTCAAAAATCATTCACAATTTTAAAACAAAACTTTTTCTTTAGAGTCAAAAAGCAAGGGCATTTTTAAAATCAGCGACATTGAATTGGTAAAGAATTGCTACAAATTTTTTATTAACACAAAAAATTTTTAATTTTGTATTTTTGTATTACTAACATTTTATTTCGGCTGTAAATAAATGCATTCTCTCAATTTTTTTACTCTCTGGTACTCACGACTACACAACCAAAAATTTTTTGGAAATCCCTGATTTAGACAGAAAAAGCATAGTGATATAAGCGAAGAAGTTAAGGCTATTTTAGAATAATAAATTAAAAATTGATTTAAAATAAATAATAAATTAAAAAAATAATTTGTTTTGTTTTGTTATCTAGGGCTTTTAACATTGTAGGTAACGATATAAATTGTTCTAGCTTTCTTTATTTTGATTATTTTTGTGTATTACTATATAAATAAATTTAAATTTGTGATGAAATCATTACATTTTTTGATATATATATTTTTTTCCTCACCTCCATACAAAAATCCCCAGTGTGCGCCGCGATACGGGTCTTCTAATTTAGCCTCTATTTTCACCCCTCACTCTCAGAATCGACCTTACTTTTGCTAACCTGAATTTGTTCCACAGTGTAATTGTACAGTTTTATCTACATAATATATAGTTCATTGCTATCCAAAGGATAGCTAAGGTAAATGTAACAAAGATACAAGATAATAGTCTGGTAGTGTATAAAGCCATTCCTAAAAATTTAAGGAATAGAACTATTACAAAAAGCTTTATAAAATACATAACTTAAATTTAGCTCTTAGAATAAATTCGAAAAATAAAAAAATTTTGAATATAATAAAGTAACTTATGAAAAGAAATAATTCCCAGATTAAGAATATATTTCCCGAAAACCCTGAAAGTTTTTTCCCAGAAATGGAAGAGTAATGCCCAAAAAAAAATTTTTTTTTAAACATACCCATTTTTGGGAACAATAGATCTTCCCGAGTCCAGGTTTTATAACCTAAGTAAATGGTAAATTTCTTCGTTTGGACGTGGGTATAATCTGCCAAATCGGTTAAGAAATAATTAAGTTAAGTTGTTAGGAAAATACTCCAAAAAATGGGCTAAAACCCATCAAAATTTTAGAGCTGTTATATGACCTATGGATACGTCTAATATATCAAAAGATCGGAAATCTTAAGAAAAACATATTTGCTGAAATCGGAAAAATCGGTTCAGATACAAAAAAGTTATTATAAAAAAATAATCTTAAGATCCTAATCCTAAAGACGTCGGTGTATAAGTCTATCAAATCGGTTGAAAAATTTTTTTTCCTTTGTTCCTTTGTCATGTCCAGTAAGACTTTCGTTATCACTCTGCTTTTAAACTTAGATCTTTTTAACGAAATAATTTCAAAAAATAGAGATTGGAAATTTTTGCATTTTAAAAACTTGCAAAAACAGAAAAATGTACTGTATGACAACACGGCAGTGATCAAACTACAAACTCACACAAAGATATGTATTTGTTTATATAAAAAAAATTTACACACAGCCTATTTACTTATATTAACGTTAATTTCGCATGCGTACCAGTGGTCGAGTGGTCTAGCCGTTATGTCACAAGAAAACTTCTGGGTGTGGGCGGGTTGAAGTCCAATTAGATTAATTTTTTTTCTCTTGGTATTGTAACGACACGTCTCCGCTGAACTGCTGGGGTAGACTCAGCGGCGGCCAGGGTCGTAGGAGAGCGAAATAAAACACGCTTCTCTTCACCACGTTATAATACGTATCATTTTATTTACTACTTTTGTCGCAGTACAGTGGAGCAGAACCAGAGGCCACTACGAGGATTACCACTCGGGGGTTGACCAAAGCCTGTTCTACCGCTCTGTGGAGGCTGAGGAAGCACACTAGGCAGCACAGGGCTGACCACTCGAGTGTTGTCCCGGGACACTTCTCTTCAGCGCAGGCGGTGTGAGTATTTGCCCGAAATAGCCAGCAGGTAATATTCACACTACAAGATATGCCACTGAGTGCCACACTACCTCCCCTCTCTCCGGTGGTTAGGGTATCAGACACAGGACCTGCACGGTGCCATCTAGGTCTTCCCGAATTCGATACCGCTGCCTCTGGTAAATTATCAGCACACGCCTTCGCCTGGCTGTACCTGCGCCGTCCTGGAACTGGGCTGGTTGATGGAGGTGGCGTGCTACTGGGTGACCCCAAATTCTCTTCCCTCGGAGGTAGTCCTCCTACGTCCGACCCCGGGTGGGCGTTTTCGGTTAGCCACGCGCAATTCACCGAGTGTCGGGTCATCTCTGCCGTCTGAGCCGTGGTGGTGGATGATGCTGATGTGGTGGTGGTATCTGATGCGGTGGTCGTCGAAGGCATCGACGAAGTTGATGATGAAGACGGTACTGGTGATGCTGGGGATCTTAACGGCTGTAGGTATCGGGCAGGATCCCAGCCGTGACCTGGGGTTAGCGGGGTGGTTCCCCTTGGTGATGCTGACGGGCTCTGCCACCCTACCCCGCCACAGGGAGGTTCTTCGTTCTCCGGAGGCCGCGCGTTCTCAAGCTCTCTTGGCGGCCTGGAATAAATACTCTCAATCGCCAGGTCTGCCCAACGCATCTCATACCTCAATGACGAAATTGACGCTCCTCAATATCGAAGGATCCCACGCCGTATCTGCGTGGTGGGGTGGGCGGTCGAAAATTCTCATCTTCCCAGTTGACCCTGCTCTCGGTTGCGTCGACACGTGGTTGAGGTATTCTCTACCCCGTTTCCCTTCTTGGGCGGGGGTCTTGGGGACCTTGCGTTTCCCCGGCCGGCCCCGATCAGGTCGTCCTTTACTAGTGCTGGGGATGTCGTCATCAGACAGAAAAATGGTTGGCCGGTGATTGGAATGGTACATCGCTCATAATCTATCTAAACCGCTTCTGGGCCTCTTCAAATTTTTCCCATTACGATCCATGCTGCGTGCTCTCCTTAGCGGGGTATGTTGAAGTTTTTATGGCCGTGCTGTAACGATCAATGAAAAGAGAGGGATGGGTTTTCCTTTTTGTTTTACTGGGCTTTTTAAGGAACTGAGGTGGGCCGTGCTCACATCACTACTGTCTACTTTACTACTTTCTACTATTACTGGAGACGTATAACCCCGCACAGGTTTTCCCGCACGACACAGCACACGGCTTGTATCTCATTCGCCCGTTCCGTAGATGTCGGATTGCGGGCACCTGTACCGACAGTGACTGCATCAAACAGGTCCTTCGGTGGTCGACTCGTAATTATGGCCCGCATGATTTCCGGTAAGAGTTCGTACCATGTAGTATGCCGTTCACCCGAGAACTGTGCCATCAGGGTTTCGACGGTCCTGTTGGCTCTCTCGGTAGGGTTCTCCTGAGGTGTGTACGGGGCGGTGAATTTCTGGTCTATCCCAAGGTCTTCTAGGGCCTTATTGAACACCTTGCCCGTGAGCTGTGGGCCGTTGTCCAGTATGAGGACTTTCGGCACGGAAACATTAGTTTTATTAAAAGCAAAATTTGAGTTTATTATGTCTGAAGTTTGGTACTAAAAGGGCCAAGGTTAATATTTTGCTGTTTGAGTTAATTGTTGCATTAGGTATTTTCTTAAGGTACGGTCACACCTAGCAAATATTTGACGAAAAAAAAACGTGACCAACATGTGAACTAAAATTTTATTTCCTTTATTCTATTATATTTTTTGAATATAGGTAAACATTAAATTAAATAAAAGTAGTTTTTTGCTATATCTACCAGCATAATTAATTTAATTTTGCAATTGAAAGGTCATGCTGAATCTCTTTTATTTTGCGGAAACAGCCATTGTCTGATTTAACCGAGAACAGCTGCAAAAAGGTTTTGCCAGCCAAATTCACTTAGAACTCTTCTATAAAATACTAAAATTTAAATTATCTCAAAAATGAATTATTTGACATTGGCCTTTTTAGCACCAAGCTACAGATATAAGGAGAACAATGTTAAAAACAAATTAAACACTTGAAATAACGAAGCTTGTTATGTATTTATCTTCCAAATAATTGAAAAAAATTACTTAAAAGTGATTTACAACTAATTACTATTAATTATTGTAATTATTGCAAAAGACACAATCGTTTTTCAGACGATATTATACTATTTATTTTTATAAATAATATATTTACATATGTATGGACATTAATATTTACAATGTTACAAGTTAAAAATATTTATGGCCTTTTTGAACATTGTCCCCATTTATTTCCTGCCTTCAGTCTTAAAGAAATGGTAAAACTCATTACAACTATAACCTAATTTTATCTTTATCTGCAACTTACCTTCTAGTTTTTATATTAGCAGCCTGTTTCTCCCTTAGCTCCACTTTGAAAACTAAAGACTCGTTCTGTATAAGCGTTTGAAAAACAGTACATTAATGAAAAAATCAGTACATTTGTGTATGGTTTGCTTGCAATGCATAAACAAAAAACAGTACATGTACTGATAAAAACAGTACGAATGGCAACCCTAGGGTACCGTGAGTGACGCAAGTGAAATTTTTGTAGTCGCTATAGATTTGAATTGCAATCTGGTTTTTTGAAAGAAAAAAAAAACGATTTTGATCATTTTTGAGTTGTGCCCGTTTTAACTACAAAAGCTTGTAATTAAAAATTTTTAACTATTATTGTCCGTAATCGAAATTTATTTTAAGAGCTTCTTTTAATAACAACTGGTTGTTACAACGTGCGTCAAATAATTTTAATTAGATTGAACGTAATTGTAACTAATCATACATATCTGATTTGCAATTGTTAATTTAATTTAAGAATAATTAAAATTCCCTATTTCTATTTACAGCTTGACGCATTGGCTAAGCTGTATATTCTTGACAAGGTGGCCTTAATATTTCAACAAATACAAGAACAGCAGGGTATTGTGTTTTTGTTTTAACACACAGAAAAAAAAACCAGGCACATCAAAATTGAACACGCTTTGACATGTACGTAAAAGCAATTCAATTGTATATTGACAGGAAGAAATAATCTGCTGTTTTTTAAGGAAACCTTGTAAATAAATAAAACATGGTATGGAAACCTTTCAATTGTCCCTGTCATGCGATTTACCACTGTATATTGATAAAATTATCTAGATACATTTATATTGAGATTTGAAAATTAATGTAAATAATACTAAAAATGTGCGCATGCATCCATATCTTACGTTAAATAGATATTCAAAACCAAACAAAAACAAAATAATGTGTATAAAATAAAATTATGTTCACGGTTCATACGAATTCATATCGTATTTAACAAAAACAAACTTTCATATTATTTAAACTGATTGTACATGTCTATCGAAAAAACACTAACAATATCATGGGAAAATAGATAACAAATAGTGCGAGGGCTGAAGGTAAAAGTATTTTTAGGTAGTAACCCAAAAAACATTTCATTTCATAAACAGATATTATTAGATCACTGATAAACTTTTGTTAAGCAGAATTCATACAAATATATCTTATAAAAAAAGTAATGGTAAATTTTATACTTAAATAATTCTGTAACAATTATTTCCAAATATTTATCTATTAATGAATTAGTTCAGAAATATTTAAAAGATTATGTTTATTGGGAATTAAATATTAGACTACATTTGCATTAAATATGTATTCATAGCACGTTTGGGCATAGTAAAAACAACAAATACAATGTATCTTTTTATTACACACACGTTATGTAAGTGTATGCGAATACATGAACAAACGTTTGCATATATTATCCATTAGATTGAAATACTGAATCCTTATAACAGTTAAATTTAAAAAGAAAATATGTTTTTAAAGTTCAACTGATAATATTAATTTTTTTCGCACTGTATATGCAACTAATGCGTCCCGAGTATTTTACTGTTGCAATTTATTTATTTATTTACTTAATTGTTAAATTCGGAGCTCTTTCTGTGGATAGGATCAAAATATGCATAATTAGACCGAAAGTATTGAAGTCTAAGGGGTATACAATTTCTGGAAGGACGAATAGGAATTGAAAACTCAACCTTAAGAAGTAGGAATTCTGAGACAATTCCACCGTTTAACAAATTCAGCATGAAGGTGATGTTCATATATATCCTCCGATTTTTTAAGGTTGGAAGATAAATTAGTTCTAAACGGTTTTCATACGGGGGTAAATTGATATTTGGATTCCAATGCAGTTTTCGAAGACAGAATAAAAAAAATTGTTTCTGTACGGATTCCAGCTTTTTAGTGTGTACCTCAAACTGGACGTCCCAGACAACCGAGGCGTATTCCAAAATAGGCCTCACTTATGAAATATATAACTGTTTTATAACATAGGGGTCGTCAAACTCCTTCCCCCAACGTTTGATAAATCCAAGGACACCTTTGACCTTGTTGACAGTCTGATATATGTGCTTTTTTAAGCTGATGAATATTTATCGTATAGCTACAGCGTACTGGACTTCTTCTGAAGAATAACATATGTTTTACATTTTTTCGAGTTCATATCCATTAAATTTATATCACACCATAAGCTCAAACAGTTTAGATCATCTTGGAGTAAGGAAGACATAGTTGAGTTTCTTTAGCTAAGCAAAAGTTTTACATCATATGCATATATTAGTATTTCCGAACATTTAATACACGATGGTAAATCATTGATGAATAATGGAAATAATACTGAACCCAAGTGACTACCTTGAGGGGCCCCAGATGAAACAGGTATAGCTTTAGAAATACAACTGCGAAACAATATGCACTGATACCTCCACTTAAGATAAGTGGACATCCATTTAAGAAGTATAGGAGAGAGACCGATTTTATCCAACTTGCACATAAGAAGGTTATGATTTACTTTATCAAATGCTTTACTAAAATCGGTGTAAATGGTATCAGTTTTTATCCCAGAATATTTAGAGGATATCACCGAAGTTGGAAATTCCAAAAGATTAGTAGAAGTCTAAATCCATGTTGAGATGGTGATAACAAGGAGGATACTTGATGCGATAAATTATTAGTCACGATTTTTTCAAAGAGCTTAGGAATAACACTTACTGTTTAAAATCTTCGATCTACATCCGGATTTAAACATAGTTATAGTGAAAGATTTTTTCCAGTAATCAGGGAAATACCCATTTAAAAGGTAAATGTTATATAAATACGTTAAAGGCGAAATTAAGGAACATAAACATTTTAGAAGCACGCAACTGGGAACTCTATCACGGCCACAATTTTAAGAGTATTTAATTCCTTTGACAGCATCTATAACAGTTGTTTCGTGTTATATTGGACAATTTATAATTTATTTATAATTTATTCCGAGAATACGCTTTTTATGAGACGTATGTTTAACTATGGACCGATCTTCAAGAAATTCGGTGCCGTAATTTCTAGTATTACGGAACTATGACAGACAAATTTGTACTACAATAGCGTCATTTACTACGGCTTTTGACCGTACTAAAGTCTCTTCCGATAGTGGGTTTTATATTAAGCAAGAAAATGCTGAAGGAAAACATTTTAACAGGTAATCTTAAGAATTATTCCTAAAAAGGCAAGTATGTGTATGTATTAGAGATGAGCGATATTTCTGTACCTGTAATTTAATCACTGTTACTGAAAAATCACGAATGACAGTAGTGACGAAATTTGTCAAGTACAAGGCACTTGCTTAGTCGTTCTTTTTGTTTTTTTTTTATACATGCACAAACTTATGATAGTTCATTGTTTGTGTGGGTAATAGAGTTTTTTTTGAATGCAATAACGAATTATGTTTCAGTTCTTTTCGTTCTCTCTTTTACCTTATTATTTATTAAGTTAAGTATGTATGTATATGTGACGCGCAAAATAGAAAGGGACCTAAGGGTAAAAACCGGTTTTGTTCTGGAGAGCCATTTTAAAGATTTAAATACGTGTATCTTTGGTGTACCATCACTGAGCGTGTTGGTATTGGTCTCATTTGAAAGCGACACATCTCATGACGTCAGGAACGTGTTGGTCAACCTTGAAAACGTGCGTAGGTCGTCCCTACCTCTTGTTTTGTGTAGTTGGTTTTTATTGTTTTCTACCTAGCGCTCTGTTTCCATGAGTTTGATATCAATTTTGTTCGCGTTTTTTCGAATCCTGGTTTATTTTAATAAATAGTCATTTATAATTCTTTTAAATCGGGAATATCAATCTGTTAGTACGAAAATTTTTAATTTTTTAAAAACTAATAACATTCTTACTGACTGTTTTAGGATAAAATGGTGGACGAATTCGAAGAAGTAGATTTACTTTATCGCTTCCCTGATGACGAGGATGATGACGATCACTTCTCAGAATTATCGGATAGTGACTCTGAAGATGATACCGATAATATGTACCTGGATAAATCTGATGATGTTTGATCTAGCCAATCGTTATAAGAATTTTATAAATTTGTTATTTAAAATATTCTTCCATATTTATTTTAAATGAGTTTTAATTTGTTGTTTGTTAAGTATGTCTATGAATCGGTCGACTTCAGCCATATTTTTGAAAAATTGCAAACAAAACTTCTAACAAGGATTATCAGCCTGTTTTTGTAAAACACAAGTGTTCTCACTTAAAGTTTTCGTATTAAAACGAACGCGTTTTAATTGTGGTTATTAAAAAACATTTAAAAGCTTTCGTCTATTCATGTTTGACATAAATAGAGCTTTTTTCTATCGTTAAATAACGTTATTGCCAATGCGTTTATTTTCGTACCTTTTCAAGCTTTTTGCATATAAGGATTTTGTGTTCAAGGTTAACCCTGGCTTTTGTTTACAAAAATAAATTATAAATTTAAATAACAAAAACTACTATAAAAAATTTTAGTAAATTGGTAAAAACTAAAAATGTTGAATTAAAATGTTTACAAAAATTGCAATAAATAAACGCAATATATGAAGAAGATTTTTTGCTGCATATTAACATATAGAAATGGTGAAGGTATTTGCGTGATAGCACTCATTTTTAAAAACATACGGAAGAACTTACATACTCACTTACATACATACTTATGCACATACTTGTTTCTAGAATTATTTGAACCTGTAAATACATATTTATGTAATTAGTAAATATGTATTTACTAATATATATTTTTATGCCAAAGTTTATTTTTCTAGGTTTTAACTTGTTTAATTGTTTATCTTATGGGATGATAATCACTCAGGACCTTACAGCTTAATTTTGAGTATCTTCAATATTATAACAAATTCAAAAAGTACCATACGCAGAACACAAAAGAAAAAGAAAGACATTTAATTTCTCGTATTTATTATTTTTGATACTTTTTTCTCCCCGTTGAACTATTTACAATTTCCATATTGTAGTAGGAATGGAGAAAAATGTTTTAAAAAAAATACCAAAAAAGAAATTACGATTTTCGCCCCTTAAACTTCTGAATTTCGAAAAAGTACCAAATTTGACTTTGACATTTTTTAGATAAGTTTCGAATGTGATATAACTTTTATTTCAATGTTTATTGGCTTAAAAGATAGGTGGGATGACAAAAAAGTACCAAAATACTCCCTGAAAGAAGAGAATTTCAAAACAGTACCATACGCTCTTCCACTTAATTTTTTAAAGATAACGATAAGTATTACATTTCATTGTATCTCTCTAAGTTTTGGAAATATAAGGTTACCGAATTTACCCTTTTTACCCCCTAAACATTCGACTTTCCAAAAATCCCGTTTTAGTGGATCTATTTGGGAAGAATCCAGCCACCGGTACAAATTTCAAGTTTTTAGCTTCAGGCGTTTAGGCTGTGCGATCATGAATCAATGGGTCAATTATGTTACAATTCTATATACATATATATATATATATATAGATACACAAACCTTTAATAATATTGTAAATAATTTAGGGTTCTTTAAGTAAAATATTTTTTTTATTTTCTGTTTATTTTATTTATTTTTATAAACGAATGCCTTTTACTTATCGTCTTATTTTGGCATTTGTGTTCATTTATTACGAAGATGTTCATTTTATAAGAACCAAACGTATGTGGAAAAACTGAAAGCTTTTTCAGTCACTCACCGATAAAATGTTTAAATTTTATAAAAACCTAAATAATGATGACATAGTTCTACTAGTCAGGTTAAAGTTTCTGTCCACCACCGGTGAAATTATGCAGGTGATGTTGGGCGAACTCTCGGCTTGGGCGAAGGATTGAGGGCTTGGGGTAATCCCTGCCCCGGAAAAGTGGTAATACTCTTTTGTTATTAGCATTTAAGTGGAGTTACATACAAATGAGGCCGTTTTAATATGAGTTTCAACAGAATCCATAAATAAGGACATAGAAAGGCACTCTGTCAAATAAATATAGCGCTTTTATAACAATTGTGATTTTTAATTGAACTGTTGTTTTATAACTAAAGTTTTGGATATTTTAATTAGGCTTAAGTTCATTAAATTTAATTTTCATAAAATTATTTTTATTGGGAAGGAATTTACAACATGAAATAAATTAAATTTTTTTTTGATGATTCTTGACTGAACACGGGATTGAACTCGGGTCGAATTAACATGTTTCGACAATAACCACATTCCCATCATCAGAATTCTTTGCGTTCTACCGTTTGCACCACTGCGGCGCCTGCCAGTCTATAGTCAAACATCAATCATTAACCAATTGTATTGGTAGATCTAAATTTGTTGTAATTGATATCAGTTTTCAATTTTAATTTATATGTTTTTTCCTTACTTCTTGTTTTTTGAACTTTTTCGTCAAGACTTTTTCTTGAAAACTTAAGTACATTTGGTTTTTATGTTTTTTCTTTTTGTCTTTTTTCTAGTTGATCTTTCTTTGTACAACTTGAAGGACAAAAGGAAAACATATAGAGCTTGTGCCATAGCAGTTTATAACAATTTTGATTTTTATTTGCTTCGCTCAAAAAAAAAAAAAAATATTAACTAAAACTTAGGAAATTTTACTTACGTTCAGTACACTATGGCTGTCGTATGACGCCAAAGACATTTTTAACAGCAATTTAGTAAAAAATTTGCTTGTTATTAAGAACTACTAAATCAAAATTTTTAATTTTAACCAAAATTTTTCTTCATTTAAATATTTTTTTACTAAGCAATATAAACTTTTGTCCTAAAATTTAGATTTATAATTATCTTAAGATATCCCGTAAACATGTAGAAATTTCCTTTAATTTAGTTCAGATAATTTTATTATGATATGGGAATTGTCTCATTTCCAAACTATAAGTTAAATAGATAAAATTGTTTAACTTAAAATAAGGGAAATGTTACCAGTTTTAAGTTAAAATGTTCTCTAAAGGGTTGAAATGATTACTTCGATTTAGTAAATATGTTTGCTAAAGTCAAAAAAAATACTGCTATTCAACCCACCCATTTCATGACTTTTAGAAAAAATATTCACTTATTGGGACATAAATTCGTTAAAAATAGGAAATACTTACCATGCTTTTGTTTTATGTTTACTGATATAAGGTAAATTGTTCATATTTTCAAAGAACATGCTTACTTATCACTAATATGTATTTATTAAAAATTAGAAAAATAAATTAAAATTAAGCTAATATTTTCCAAAAATTTGGTAAATACGCATATATTTTAGTACGCATATTTCATTAAGCAACAGATGAAAATATTAATTTTAAGTACATATATTTAATAATTTAATTTAAATTATTTTATAATTTAATCGATTTAAAAAACACTGGTAATAAATATTTTTTTTGTTGTGTTGTAGCAGTACAACAAATTTAAATAAATTTAATTTGCTCTTCACTAAGTTCCGTTGATGCACAAATTTTGCATTCCGCTAATATCGGACGAAAATTTTCCTAATCAGGATAGCCATTCGCATACACTAATTAAAGAGGCGTCATAACGCTGATGTATTTTGACATCAGTACTATGCCAAGTGTCTTCGTTTTTGACCCAATGATACTTTACATCACTGTGATGTCATATAATGGACCTTAAGTCAAATTGAGAGAATATCAATATTTATTTACCTGTTACACATGTTTGTTTCACTTTTATTGTATACTGCCCTTTATTAACAGAAGATATGGTTTTCGTAATAATTCTACTTTAAAAATTTGATGCATTTAAATAAATAATTAAAAAAATAGAATATGGGAATTTTTGCTTCTAATTTTAATTTTAAACATGAAAATAATGTTAATAATATATTATGCCATTATATATGGTCATCGCACTGATGACAGTTTGTCATTACACTAATGACAGTTTGTCATTGCACTGATGGCAGTTTGTAATCACACAGCTGACATAATTTATTATGTCATCGCACTGATGACAGTTTGTCATTGCACTGATGGCAGTTTGTCATTGCACTGATTACAGTTTGTCATCGCAGTGCTGACATGATATATTATGTTATCGCACTGATTACAATTTGTCATCGCACTGATGACAGTTTGTCTGTGCTGATGTAGATATACATCAGCGTTATGACGCCAAATGACGCAAAATGTTGCATCGAATTGATGTCAACATTTTAGGATGACGTTTGTCATTGGATTGATATCACTTTTTGCCTCATTGAAGCCATTTGTAATAACTTTTATGTCACAATTCTAATGTAAGAGCATCATCAATATGAAGAAGCATTTTTCTATGATTGTAGGTGTTTAGCGCTATTCGGATCGAAGAAGTCCGGCGGAAACTCTTCGTTTTAATTTGATGTAATCTCCTTGCAATTGTAAGGTACAGTGCGAAAAGCACAACAAACACAATAAGTTTTGCTATTGCCGTAGGTAAATATTAGGGTATTCATTTGGTTAACCGTTAATCGGTTAACCGATTAATATTACATAATATGTATTAATTAAAAAATATGTATTACATATTAAGTTCAAGAATTGTTATGCTTGTTATGTTATAAGCTTTTTTACTAATAAGCTCCAAATAATAAATTATTTATGCTTATATATTAATTGAAATTACATAATTTATAAAAAATAAACTATTAATCGGTTAACCGATCAATTACAAAATTAGCTGATTATTAACCGATTAAACCAAAACCTCGGTTTACTAATCTAGCGATTAGCCGATTAAAGCAAAAGCCCGATTAAATGAATACCCTAGTATATATATTATAATTAGAGAAATTTATTTCAGACACAGTTTTGCTATGATTACCACAACCCTATAATGGATGTTTTAAAATGGCTCATTGTAATAACATGAAAATCATTTTCTTTATTGTAAAAATAAATGCTTAAGTTTGTTGCTGGAAAACGGTTTTTATTAAAATGCAGACAGACATATTGTATTTTTCTTTCAATCGATTACCTTTTTGCTTAAACCAAGAACGTGTAAATATGTCTTTGTAGAAATTTACCTTCTCACTTTTATGGAGAAAATAAAATAAGCCATTTAAAGTTGAAACAATTCTAGAATCGACAATATTGGAAAATGGAAATTGAAAACATTTGCCCCATAAACCTAAATAATAAAATCATCATGTGTATGAGTAAATCTAACTTATGAAATTGTCTTTGTCTTTTAAACATTTCTGATTTGAAATGCATATTAGAAAAGTCGCTCTTAACCTAAAGGGAAATCAAGAATCATTTGTAATAAGTACAAAATAAAAAATTGTTTCAAAAGAAACCGAAAAAAGTAAGAAGCGCCTTGTTTGTAACAATAAAATAAATTTACATAAAAGAAGGTAAACGAACGCCAAACGATATACAATACACTGACAAGAATACACGTGACTCACTCATATACATTCGCTTCATATACACAGTATTTTGTAGGTCTATAGACTGTCGCAGTTAAAATGAACGAAACCAGCAACAAAATTCAAAACCATTAAGCAAAAACCATTGAAATTCCTGGTAATTCTGAGACGGAAAATTTCAGGAATCGTTTTCTCTTTTGTCTTTGACTTGAATTTAAATTTTTATGATACTAAATGGTTCTTATTGCCATCTCCAACAAAACTATTTTTAACGAAAATGTTCAAACATATTATGATTTATTTAACCATATTATGGGTAAGTTTATCCTCTATCAAAAAAACCACAACCATGTTATGGTTGCCCCTAATAATGTCATGTCTTAATATGACAATAATTTGTTTCCCACTAATAACTGTTTAATTTTAATTTAAAAATAGTAGTTTTCGCATTTCCCAGAACCATTGCTATGGTTGGATGATAATCCTGCTATTGTAAGTGTTAAACATATTTTTGTTGCGACTTCCTGATGAAATATAAATTTTACTATAATATGGTTACAATAACCATAATTTGTTAAAGTATTTTTCATTAAGAATAGTGTCGTTGGAGGTGGCCACATTGAAAATGTTTTTTCTCTGGGAGTACACAATAAAATAAAAAAAAAAAAATATCATATAGTTATAGAAGACCATCAGAATTGTCCAAAAATTAACTACATATTATTTATATTCGACTAGAAAATTCGATAAAAAATTTGGTAAAGATCGGCCTTACTGAGCTGCCTAAATAAGAGCGGCATGAAGTTTATACGATAAAAACCTTTAGAACGCGAATTCGACACCACCCGGCTGGAAAATCCTATTTGACAAATCGCTATGTCGATTTAAAAAAACGCTTGCCGCCCTTGTTTAGGTAGCTCAGTTAGTTATTCATAGAAACATTTTAGAAATCAAAATACAGAACAGAAGTTCAAATAGCGATAAAATCGCATTATTCTTCAGCCATGTCCCATTTCCTAACATGTTGAATGAGGAAGTTAAACTGATGTCAAGTTTAAATCTTTTTTTTTTTTTTTTTTTTGTTGATATATTTAATTTTACATTTCCCGGGTATCAAATGAGAAATATTTTCTCATAACTGAAGGCAATTGCGTTGGGGTACGTATTGTATCATTGAGTTTCCTATAAGTAAAAGTAAAATCCTGCAAATTCTGTTAATTTTTACATTTTAAAATCAATCTAAATTAACTCTTGAAACTCGTTTATCAAAATTGGTTCTCATTTTTAGTATTGTTTCCAACATGGTACAATTAAAAAGGTAACCCTAGTTCTACAGTAAGTACAAGACAAAAACAACATGTTAATATTTTGTTGGTAGAAAAACCTAATAGATTGCACAAAAAATGTGATTGTCATTCTTTTCTAAATAATAAACAAGAAAATGGTAATATTTTTTTTAATTATATATGTAAATGTTTTAATAATTTTATGTTATTTAGGGCCATTATAACAACTTGGCGTTAGTTAAAATTAGTATTTTTTCGGACGTATAACAAGTTATTTATTTTTTCAACTTAACTTTAACCTACCCGGTAGGCTTAACTTGCCTTTAACATATATTGCTCACTTTAGTCTAAACCAATGTTGTAATAGTGAAACACTTTTTATTCTTGGACAAAATCCCACCTTTAACTATTGGTAAGTTGTAATAATGACCCTTAAGATTTTAAATTTATTGTTATTTAAGAGAAAACAATGTTTCGGAGAATAAAATATTTGGAGTTTTGGTAAGTATTAAGACAATAAGTTTTAATGTTTTTAAAAAACAGATTTTAAAGAAAGTGATGCAGGGATAGCACTAACAGCACTTTGAAAATTAGCTGCCGATAAAGATATATAACAAAAGCGACCTTTTCAGGTTGCGAGATGCACTAAGATCATCAATACTTACTCAATAGATCCTAAGCCTCTGCACAAATGCATTTAAAAGCCGTTTCAAGACATTCGTTTGTTTTTTAAATACTGATTGTCGCTCACTCTTTGCTAACGAATCAAATGCTATGTTGTGAAAAACACATATAACAAAAAATAAATAAAAACACACAATTCCAAATTAATTGTAATTAGTGTGTTATAAACGACCAAATACGAAGTGTAAAGAGTACGGAATTTACACCAAACAGCAACAAAGCAAAACAAATCACGCTAACTAAACCAAATCACACGAATCACACGAAAGAACTGTAGCAAAAAAGGTGATAAGTATGAATTATCTTGTTTTTTTTTCAATTATTAGGTATGACTAGCTAGATTTGTATGAAGCAAAAAACAATTAAAGATGAAAAATATTTTTATAGAATATTTAAGTTTTTATTTTAAATTATTTTATTATTACCAAAACATATTATCAAATATTTAATTTAAAGGAAAAAAAAATTAAAAGGTAATTATATTAGTTGCAAAATTAATATAAAAATAATACATACAACGATCAAAATCTGAGAAACAATTGGCAATAAACATCAAGATAACACACTGTGAATTGAAAAGTTTACCGTACATAACTCTATTATAGATACACAATTGTTGTGTGTTGTTTTTTCGTTCAAATCAAATTATGGATTGAGTTGGTTTATTTAAATCCAACTACTGCTTTACACTGATTTGTTTGAAACGAACTACTGTTTAAACATTGATTTGGTTTTTCATAATGGATCATTCGAGCTGATTTAAAAAAAAATTACAGTAGTTGACACAACAATAATTTGGTGTTGACAACTGTGTACAAGAAACAAATGCATTCGTGCAGGGGTTAAGTAGATTCGAAGTACATAATGCTAGGAACACAACTGGGACGAACGACGAATTTCGCCCAACACGACGAATTTTTCAGTAAAAATTTGCTGAGTAAATTCGTCGTATGAAGCACAATAACGACGAATAACAAACAGCTTTTATAATTGAGAGAGTTGATTGCTGTTTGTGCAAAGAGAGAGAAATAGTGTGACCATATTCAAAAACATAATGCTTAAAAATAAAAACATAATCAAAAACACAACTAAAAACTTTTTTTATAGACAAATACTTTGTATACTTATTTTATGTGTTATACAATAAAAAAAAAAACAATTATTAAAGTAAAAAGTAACTTTATTTACTAAACTACTTTTTAACTAAAACCAAACATGGTCACCTAGTACTGATTTGTTCGTCGTTCGCCGGCGTATGAAATATAATTAAATCTATTTAAAGTTCGCCGCGTCTGGCGAATTTTCGCCGGCGCCCTGATTGTGTGCATTTTCATATACACAAACGTCTTTTAATTTTGGCGACGAATATTCGCGGCCAAAAATTCGTCGTTCGCCCCAGTTGTGTTCCTAGCATAATGTTTAAGAATTTGCCAAATTTATAGCTGTAGCTAAATGCCGCGATTAACTATGCTACACAATCCTGCGTTCACACGAAAATCTGACGAAATTCTATCCGATATAAACAAAATGTCTGCTAAATCTACTGTTAATGAAAATATCCCGCTTAGTACACCGGAGAATGTGAATATTTCTATTGTTAATTTTGCAAATTATCTTAAACTAGCTGTTCAACATTCTAGCATACCCCTCAAAAATATCAAAAATAGTAAAATATACTCTACAGATGTCGAGCGTCTCTTGACTGAAAAAAGGAGACCTCGAAGAGAATGGCAATTGCACAGATCGCCTCAACTTAAGAATTTACTAAAAGAGTGCACAAAAAGGCTAAGAAAGTTACTGCAGTCTCAAAAAACGGCTTCTCTGGAAAAATATCTTAAGGAACTTGATGCAACTTCTCAATCTGACTACGCATTATGGCGTGCAGCTAGAAATCTTAAAAGACCAGTTATCACTAAACCACCATTAAAAACTTATATGGATGTTGGGCACGAAATGATATAGAAAAAGGAAATCTTTTTGTTAATCATTTGAAAACCGTATTCAACTCCTTATACATATTTCTATACTGCGGTCGAGTTACCACCCGTTGCTGTTAGAGCAGCTGTATTCCACTAAGATTTGAGATAAGAGAAATCGAAAAGGCTATTCATGATTTAAACCCCAAGAAAGCCCCTGGTTTTGGTAAGATCAGTAACAAAATGCTTTTGAACTACCCAGCATAGCAAAGAAAATTATTCTATTAATTTTTAATGCCTTTTTACGCCTTGAATACTACCCACAAGAATGGAAAGTATCCTTAGTTACAATGATACCTAAACCAAGAAAGGATCCCACAAAAGTTGAGTCATATAGACCTATAAACTTATTGTCCAATATATCAAAGCTGTTTGAGAAGCTGTTGGTGTCAAAATTAGCCCCAATTTTAAATGAAATTAGATGTATTCCTAACCATCAATTCGGCTTAAGAAGAGGACATAGAACAAGAGAACAAACCCATCGTATAGTTAACGCCAAAAGAAAAGTCTTTGAAGAAAGAAAATATTGTTCCGCTCTCTTCATCGTTGTTTCTCATGCTTTTGATAAAGTCTGGCATGAAGGCTTATTACATAAATTGAAGCTTAACTTACCAGTAAACACACACAAGCTGTTAGAAAGCTACTTAGTCGGTGAAATGTTTATTATTAAAGAAGGGGCTTTTTAAACTCTCCTCAGGGAAGCATCATGGGCCCACTGTTATTCTTAATAACCTCAGACATGCCAACAAATAATCACACCCTAACTTCAGTGTTTGCTGATTATACAGCTTTTTTAAGCGTACCCGAAAACTGTCAATGAGCATCTCGTTGCGTGCAGGATCATATATTTGAACTGGAAAACTGGTTAAAACAATGGGAGTCATGTCCCCCTATTATAATCAATTAGTGCCCCAACAATCGTATGTAATATATCTCGGTATTCATCTAGATCGGCGTTTAACATGGAAATGCCATATAGAAGCAAAACTTACACAAATGAAACTAAAAGCAATTCAAATTTATTGGCTTATTGGAAGAAATTCTGTTCTTAGCCTCGATCGCAAACTTCTACTCTACAACTCTATCTTAAAGCCAATTTGGTGCTACGGTATTCAGTTATGGGGCACTGCCTCGGCTTCTAACATCGAAAAAATTCAAAGGCGCCAAAATAAACTTCTTCGAATAATCACAGTTGCTCCCTGGTAAAAACTCAAATATTTACAAGGGTCTCAATGTGCCATTAGTAAAAACTATTATAACGAATTATGCATTAAAATATTTAAAAAGGCTTGAGTCGCACCCAAATCCACTAGCTCGAAATATTTTAAATGACAGCGGCCACTCTAGATTAAGGAGAAGAGATACTGCAGGACTCATCCGACAAGAAGACCGCTAAACATCTATATA
The DNA here is from genome assembly GCA_943735925.1 of Pollenia amentaria. Lineage (NCBI taxonomy): Eukaryota > Metazoa > Arthropoda > Insecta > Diptera > Polleniidae > Pollenia > Pollenia amentaria. Next base: position 64,032,239 of record OX031008.1, on the reverse strand, counting down.
TGTGAACAGAAACCGTGAGGAGAAAAATTTTCGGTTTTTTAAGTTTTTTTAATAAGCTGAAGCGTTTTTGAGTTACGCGAACATATGTTGTGCAACCTCCTCCATTTTCGAAATAACGGTATATCTCGAAAACCAGAGCCAGCGTAGCCGAATTATGTTAAAACGCCAGGTGCCCAGCTTGTCACGAAAAAAAAGTGTCAATTTCTTGCACAGTGTAATCATTTACATTTTTTGTAATAATGGGACAATAAAAAAAAAAATAGTAAAATCAACTGGAAGTTTTGCTATTATTATTGAAAAATTAACAATTTTTGGCTGTCAAATTTGTTTACACTTAAAAAACCGTTAGTAATATTATCTAAAATCTTGCTATTACTACAGAAGAATCTATTATTTTTTGCTGCAAAATTTGTTAATATTAGCAAAATAAATCCGCTGAACTCTGATTGTTTTTAAATTTTAATTCGAAAATATTTGTATTAATTTTTGAATATTTCTTATTTATTGAAACATTTCATACATATGTGGATAAAAAATCTTTTAAAAATAAAAGCAGCAATAGATTTCAATAGCTTTTGTAACAATGTGAGATGCGTTTTATTATTCTTTTTTTACTTATACAATGTCTATCTTAGATCTAATGAATTATAATTATTGTTCATTTAATTGAAAGATTGATTGCAAATATTCCATATTCTGTTCTGTGTTATTTCTGTTCTTCAGTAGTTTTTTGACTTCTTCATCTAAATCCCGATGTTCCACTTTCCATTGATTTCGAATACTGGAGATGAACGGATCTGACGTTGCCAATAATATATTAAATAGATCTTCATTTGTGGAATTTCGTGAAATTTTTCTATTATTGTGCTCTTTATAAAATCTGTAATCCTTATTCCTTTTTTCCTGACCTTCCTCTGATAAATCTCCAAGTGGCACCAACTGATATTTAATGACATCTTCTCCATGATAGAGGATATTTCTCCATGCGTACTTGGTTGTATATATTTTTGCAGTTTCCTTAGCAAAATCTCCAAATTTTCTAGTCTATTTTTTCATTGCACGCAAGTACTTCTAGGATTATTTTAAATCTAAAAATGAGGTTAAAATCAACACCTGTTATTGCAGATGGTGTTTCTGGAAAGAATCTTCTTGCGGTATTGCCATCATATTGCTGTTTTGTCAAATCCGGAAATATTGCTAATGCCTCCTCATTTGTGAATTGTTTTGCATCGTTGGTATCCTTTTAAGAATCCGTTTTGTTCTCAATTGACTAGCTTTAACAACTTTTTCAATGATATCCAATTTTGTCAATTGTTTCTGTGATCGTAATTGATGTAGGAAAGTATCTTGAATATTTTCATATCCGATTTCTTCATTGATATCCTTAAGCTTCCGCCTCTTAGATCTATCGCTACAGTTGCCCAGCGATTTTGTGATCACCCACGAGTGTTTTGATTTGCAGTTTCTGAAGCAATCTGGGCAGAAAGTTCGTTCTCTAACTAGTTTGAAAAGTTCTTATAAAATCTATCTTTGCTGTAATCAACTTTACTGTACTGTATCGCTGTTTTAAATTTTTGATGAAAACAGATAATTTATTTTCTAAGTCCAATTGCACCGAACTATAGGAATTTAAGTTTCCTTTTTTTCGAATGTAATTTTTAACGTCTTCCTCGTTTTTGTTCGGCCAATTCTTTATATCTTCAGCTCTCCGTGTTTTTATGAAAAACGTTGTTATTGCTCAGATATATATCCAATGAGTTTGTATCCGAATGTCACTTGCTTTTAAACCATTTCACACTATTTTTCATACCCAATACAGGTAGAATAAAAAGGATTAAAAAAATTAAAATCCTTTTATTTATATGATATAAAATACCTGACACAAATTTAACAACGTATTGCATAGTTATGGGGTCATAGAATATTATTAGAGTCATAAAATCAGATAAAATAAAAAGACCAAAAAAAAAAAATTTAAGAATCCCTTCGAAGGTGGAATTCACAATATACCTTTTAAGCGTTAACGCGTGTTAAGGCTCTTTATTCTACTATAAAATACGCTAGTGTGAACGAAGTGTAAAGGATAAGGATGAATCAGGGCAGCTATACGTTTTTCTGATTGTGTAACAATAATAAAATTATTTATATGTACTACCTGTATTCTGTTCGATCACGATCTATATTCCCTATATCATAAAAATTTTTGGAAGGCAATAGCACATGATTTTGTTACTTTTGCAAATATTTTTGCGGAATAAAAAAAATGGTAAAAAAAAATGTTGTGTTTATATTTTTCGGCTTGAGGTCTGTTTCATAAAATATAATAAAAATAAAAACTCTTTGTTTTGTTTTAATTTTTAATTATTTATTTCAATATTTCGACCAACTTTGTTGGTCATCCTCAGAGAAATAGTTATGATCTATAAATTATATAATTTTAAACATGTTTCTTAATTTTAACAAACAATTAATTTACTTAATACGAAAAGAGAATTAACTACAAAACTGATACTGATAATTGCGCTCACATATATCGTCATACAATAAACAAACACAAGATTAATAAACAAAAGAAGATTATAAGACAGTCAGTGAAGAAAACTTTAAACGATAACATCGGACAACACTGCATTAAATATTAAGTAAATTAATTGTTTGTTAAAATTAAGAAACATGTTTAAAATTATATAATTTATAGATCATAACTATTTCCCTGAGGATGACCAACAAAGTTGGTCGAAATATTGGAATAAATAATTAAAAATTAAAACAAAACAAAGAGTTTTTATTTTTATTATATTTTATGAAACAGACCTCAAGCCGGAAAAAAAAAAAAAAGAAAAATATAAACACAACACATTTAACAAGTGAAAAGGTCTACATACACACAGAACAAAACACGTAAAAAAAAAATTTCAAACAAAAAAAAATTTGTTTGGAGTAATTTCATTAAAATTAAAAAAGTGTTGAACAGACGGGTCCAAACGGGTACAAGAGTATAAACAGGGTTAAAGAAAACACGTTCACCTTTCTCTCAGTAGTTTTACCTTCTTAATTCCTTTTGATCCGCAAAAGTTCTATTCTACTAAAGCTGAAATTTGCCAAAAATATAGTAGTTTAGAAAATATGTCTTAACATCTCAAATATAAATAACAAAATAGTCGCACATATTACTTTTTCTTAGATAACAAAACTACCAACCTAGCAAAAAAAAAAAGGCCATTATCGATAATAGTTTTTAAGCAATGATAATTTCTTTCGGATTAAATATAAAAAAAATCACTTTTTTCTGAATTAAAAAAAAAAATTGTGTATAACAACATGGCATGACCACAGTTACCACTATTTTGACCTAACTTTTTGGCTACCTTAGTTTTAATATGTTTACTATTAAATAAAATTAAAATTTTGTAAATCGGTGACAAACAAAAATTGGACTTTTGGCCAATGAAATAAAATTATCAGCCATTGTGCGGTGACCATTCGTCTTTTTTTTTATGAGGACAGTCCTTTTTTTGATACGATGTCCTTTGAGATATTTTTAAAAAAACAGGACAGTAGATTAGCCTTTTTGAGTGAATTGTCCTCTTGTTAGATTATGAATTTTTTCTTTAAACTCAAAAACTATAAGTTTATTTCCAAAACCCCAAAACTTCAACATCAATACCGGAAAACACGCCATTAATGCCAGCGTAAGAGCGAATTCTACAATTGTTTGTGCCATTGAAAGAATATTTTCTCTCTCAACAAAGGTGCCCGATGATATTGCAAAAATTATTTTGATCATACATGTGCTGGATTGTGGTTACTTTTGGCACATACCCAAGGTTTTATACTCCATAAATATATTTGTAGTCTATAGTTACAACACTTGTCAATGTCTGAGGCTGCACTTACTTTAAAGGACTTTGAATTAAAATGAACTGCCCGCAAAGAAGATGTGTTTTTACCATTTGTTATTAAAACCATTTTGGCATACTAAATTGGCAGGGCTGTGTGTTTGCAAAAATGTAACATTGTGATTGGGTGAGAAGTGAGAAAAGATGATACCTCAGTGGATCAAATAAAGATGAAAAATTTTGTCTATTTCAAGAAAGGTAAAAATATAATGGAGCTTGTAAATCTTTAGTGCGCCAACATAAAGATTACTTTCAATTGCTAATAATTTTTGGATAATCAGAAAAGTTGTTACTTTAGAATCACTTTGACATTAAAAGTGCAATTTTTAAATGGACTGTGCAGATTTTAAATTATTGTTATAAAAAAACAGTGAAAATACATTCTACAGAAAAATATCAATTATTTTTAATTATAAAATTTTTTGTTTTAAAGACTTTTACATAATTTTATATATGAATTTCTATGTACATATATTTTGTTTTTTTCATTGCCAAAAAAACCGTATATGTTTTGTTTGTAGTTCAACTTGCAAAATGTTTTTACCAAAGTTTTTGTACAATCTGCATCAGCTTTGAGTTAGCCAAAAGGTAGTTAAAAACTTATCGAGAAGAGGTTAATTGAACAAAAACAACTCACCCATCTCTGCATAACTTTTGAGTTAGCCAAATACTAGTTCAATAGAAGTTATTTGCACAAAAAACGACTGACTCAAATCTGTACCAATTAAGAGTTAGTTAAGAAGCCAGTTGTAAATAAGTAAGCTAAAAGTCAACTATATGTTGAGCTAGCTAATAGAAAGCCGACAGGGTAATAACTCTCGTGCGCTCACTTATAACAGCTCTGTTCCACATGCATAACTCCACGTCTCCATGCCCTATCGATTTGAACAAGACATGAACATAACGCCGGCAGAGCAACGGTACTTATTTGTTCATGTTCTTGTATGTGGCAAACACGTTTTGATGTTCATGTTCTTATTTACCACAATTGCTGTTGTTGTGCGTTTGGTTGTAGACAGAAAATGACATTGTAAGGCGACCATCATGGCGAACATGGTTTCTAGGGCATATGCAAGGCGAATTCATGTAAACGGTGGTGTCGATACTACAACAAGTTACAACACCAAAAACACATCAATGTATTTTTTTGTTGCTTTCGTTGATCGAAATGTCAAAAACACAAGCAACTTTTGACATTTCTCTCTCTAAGTAAGAAAAAAAGTAGCACAGCTGTGCTTTCAACACCACCTGATAAATGAATTCGCCTTGGACATATGCTTAGCCAACGATGGCAGCACATGGACGAAACATGAACAGTCTACACGAGTAGAATTCATGTGCGACATGCTGTTCTTACCAATGTGATGGATAGTGACAACGGGTAGTAACGAAGCAGTCCGAGCTTGCACAAAGTTACCCAAAAGCGTTCCACACTGTTTGACCAGATCTAAAAATCAGGCACTAGAATTGGGCAAACAATTATTTTAAAAAATGCTAAAATAATGCTAAAATTTTTTTAAGATTTTTGTTAAAAATGTATTACCAGTATAAGGTTCTATTCGAGGCAAAATGCATTTAAGTGACTTATCTTTTAACGAAATTGAAATAAATGGATTCATTTAATCAAGTGGATAGATTTTGGTAAAGCATCTGATACACATAAATATGAAGCACAAGTAGTTGAGATTAAATTTTAAATTTAGGGTCGCGTAAACCCCTGATACATGCTAAATTCAAACGATTTATTTCTATGATATACAAATTTTTTAGGTCATTTTATTTTGTATAGTTTAAAAAAGTTCAAGCTTTAAAATTATTATCTTTTCAGCAGTTTAAGCAACAAAATTTATGAAACATTTACACCATAGAATTTTTATCTAAATACAAAGTGAAATTTCTTTGTACTTTTATATCGTTATATCAAAGAGAAAATAATGTTTACAATCAATATGATAAGGGCATTTCTAATATTCCCTGAATACTCTATTTTTTTTAACAAGACAGGCAAGATGGTTTCTTAACATAAGAATTATCCCTTTTCATACGAAATTATTTTAGGTACAACTATTTTAAGTCAAAATTTATTATAATTTGAGTGTGTGTGAAACGGTAGCAAAGTTCTATGGTGAAATAAAAGTTGTCTGTTGTAGACAAATTTCATGTTTGTGCTGTGTGAAATTATAACATTTTAGACAACGTAAAAAATTGGTTGCTGACATTTCTTAACATAAGTCAAGGTCGGCATATTTTTTTTGGCCGCGGCGGTTCAGCAAAAAGTAGCCGGTAGTGATTCACCTAACAAAAGAATTAGTTATTCAAAATGAAAAAATTATCATTTAAAATTTGTCATTATTTGAAATATATGTACGTATTTGTTATCTATATATAAATAGGTAAGTTGATTTCTTTTGCTCCCTTTTACGCCAACACTATACATTGGATTTTAACAACTTATACATCATTCGAAAGATATTTTTTGGCAGAAGTGCACAAGGTACATTTAAATCGGTTCAGTATTTTTGGAGTTAATATGCTAGGAACACAACTGGGACGAACGACGAATTTCGCCCATCACGACGAATTTTTCCGTAAAAATTCGCTGAGTAAATTCGTCGTATGAAGCACAATAACGACGAATAGCTGGCAGCTTTTATTATTGAGAAAGTTTTTCATCTACATAACTGCCAAATTTCATTATGACATCTTTATTCATATCAGACTTATTACTATTTTTTACTCATACTGAAAGCCGTTTCATTCATTTACACTATAGAAATAATAATATTAATTTTTGAAATTACATGAATCTGACATGGATAGGAATATCGCAGTGAAATTTTAAGGTTATGTAGACCGAAAAGATACTAAAACAGAAATATCCCAAATTCCAATACCGGAAAAAAGATTTAAAAAAAAATTTTTTTTTTAAATTGCCATACTGTCACTGTTTACTACTCGATATTGTACAGACTTTTGCAGAAAATTGAGGACATATCACAAAACATTACTGTTCTTATTTTATAAACTTACTTAACTAAATTTTTTTTCATAGGGCATGTGGGAAAAACAAATGTCAAATTTACTAAAAATTGGTTCTACAACGTTTTCTTTCCAAAAATATAAACATTTATATATGTATATTTCTGGAGAAAATATTTTTTGGTGAGATAGTAGAAATAAGTATGTATTCATATGTTTTACCTTTTTACAAATATACATTCACCTCGAATATCCCACTATGTCTTTAGAAAAATGCATAAGCATTTAAAAATACAACAAACCATTGCTTAAAGTCTGCTTTCCTACCACTAAAAAAAATGTTTAACCCATATTGATAGCAGTTTGATATTAAACATAATCCACCCAATTAAAAACTCGAAAAATCTTTAAAAAAAATCAACCCAAAGAATCTTTTTATCCGACTATCTCTACAGGCAAAGGAGATAACCTAAACATTTGAGCATATTTTCTGTAAATACATATATTCTTGGCGAAGTCTTAAAAATTTTAATAACGGAGGTTACCAAACCTCAAGCCGCTCTCTTGACACTCTATCCGTGTTCTTTCAAATCAACTCAAAAGCTGCCCGGGTATGGCAGTTTCAGGAATGCAAAAGAGCAAAATTAATGTTGCAAGTAATTTCATTCAAATGAATAAAGTGTTCTACAGACAGCTCCAAACAGTTGCTAAAGTATATAAGGGTTAAAGAGGACAAGTTAGGCTTTCTAATGGTATTAAAATCTCTTTGACCCTAACAAGTACTATTCCACTGAAACTCGGATTTAACTAAGATATTGAGCCTGGAAAAACAGCTAATAACACGCCAGGTATAAATGGTGCAGAAACACAATGAACCATTTCTTAAAGACAGCTATTCGACTAATATAACAAAAATAAGTTCAACCCATTATTGGGAATAGTTTGCGAGAAATCATAATTTAGTTCTGATCAAATTTACAAAAATAAAATTTTTTCTTAAACAACATAAAATATTTATTTCCAGCAGCATGCCACACCCACAATTACCAATATTTTGATTCAGTTTTTTGGATACCTTATTTCGAATATGTGTCCTATCGAATGGCATTAAAATTGGCTATGACAAAAAATTGGAAATTTGGCCGATAAAATTCAATTTTCAGCCACAGGCAACGATCAAAAAAAATTTTAAATAAAAAAGTGTTATAAATGTATTAACTTTTTTTTAAGTTAATTTAACATCACATTTTTTAAAAAAAAATATATTTTTAAAAGAAATGAAAGCGGCCAGATAAAACTACAACAAATTTTAGTTTTTTCCACATTAAGTTAGGTTATGTTAGGTCGAAAGGAGGACGAAGCATCAGATGCAACCTCATATCTGTACGGTATACACCTAGGTCACTATCGGGCCAGTTGTGTGCTCCTAAAGAAGAAACATGGGGGATATAGGTGGGTAGGGAGGGGTTAACGTCCGGCGTTAAGAAACCCGGTTTCCCGAACGTAATTCCTTAAGACTTTCCAGTCATCGTTCCTCAGGGTTCCCAAACCCAACCTGACATGGCTCCTGAGGTGTTTGGATCGTAATTCGGCGAAGGCCTGACAGTAATAGAGGAATTGTTCTAGCGTCTCGCTCCCCTCGCCACACGCTCTACACTCGTCAGATTCCGCCCGTCTAATTTGTGTAGTTGTGCCCGTAGTCCAGCATGACAAGTGACGATGGGCACCATCATACTAACATCGGATTTACTCCCGTTGAGGAGGCGCTTTGCCCTCCCCTCGTCCGGGTTACCCCATAAAATCATAGTGGTTCTACCCACAGTCCCACTGTTCCAACTGGCCGTGTGGGTCTCCCTAGCCCTCAAATCTGCCCTCGTTGCCCCAAACGGCTTCGCATTTGCCAGGTTAATTGCTTCGAGTGCCACCTCGTTCTTCACCTGCGGTGTATATCCAGCAGTGTCCCCAGAGCCTTGGTTGATGCAGTGCAAATCGCCACACTTATTTCCAAGCAACATGAACCCTTCTGTAAAGCCAGTATGTCATAGTTGGACTATGACCCCATTTCGGACCTATGACCCTCCTCGTAGCGCCCAACTCTCGTCTATGTGGTGTTTCCATTTTACTTTCCGATCAAGGATTTCACCCAAGTACTAAACCATGTCGGTCAGTGGTATCGTCCTGCATGCGAGGCTAGGTTCCGAATAGGAAGGAATTTTTGTCCTTCTTGTGAACAGACATATTTCCGTCTTCGCTGTATATAGTGGTATATAGTAAACGACCTCAGTCAATGCGGTCTCCAATGATATACATACCTGTACATAGGCATGTAGCCTATATTTCGGATCTCTGTCCGGTATTCCACTTTTAAGCATGGTATCGACTATCCGCTACAAGGTTTTAGGTAGAAAAGACGCTAATCGGGCGATAAGCCTTTAGTGTCGCATAGCTAGGCTTTTCAAGCTTGGGTATAAATACCACCCTAGCCGCCTGCCATCCAACCGGATAATCTGCGAATTTCAAGCACGCAGTATATATCACTGACATGAGTTGATACCAAGCCCGCCTCCATCTGCAGGAGTGCCGGGAAAATACCATCCTGTTCGACTGCCTTGTATGGTGCAAAGCTCCTGATTGCATTTTGATCATCTCAGTCGTAATGACCCTCCCTTTGCTAGGATCCCCCTGCCTCCTTAACGGTTCCTCTATGGCCCCCATTGTGGTCGGCAGGAAATAGGAATCCATAAAAAGTTTCATGACCTCCTCTATATTTTCCAATCTCCTCCCCGTCTCGTCGACCATTGACTCTGGTCGGACGTGGGTTCGTAATAGGAATTTCTTAATCTTCGAAACCCCATCTACCTTTTCACATAAGAGTTTCCAGGAGTCACGTTATACCTTTCTAGTAATTTTTATATTCCCTAATCCTACTATTTAATTCAGCCCAATAGCCTGTGGCCTTTTTTCGCCTTGCCCGGCGTATATGTCCCTCCGATGGCCATTTTTGAAGAAGACGGCTTTAGAGGCGATATAAGCCATACCTTTGTTCTTGGCAAGGCTGGCCTTGGAGTCCCGGTCGATGCCTATCACAAGAAGAGTACCATCAGAGTCATCTTTCCTTTGGAAGACCTCCCATTTTTCCACGGCTTAGCATAGCGTTTTGGCTGCCTAGTATTTCCAGTATATGCTCGTTCGCCAGTTTGCTGCCCCATTCTTTAATGTATACAGTGGCCTTCGGGAGTACCGGAAGGTATTTCCTCTTCATTAGTCCCAGCTTGACGCTGTCCTAAGAAGGCGGAATACCTTCCATAAATTCTTCAGAGTGCAAGCACATTGGTGTGATGCCAGCCTCATGATCATCACACCCCTGATGAATTCGCTGCTCACGCTCTCTATGGGCTGTTTGCCCTTAGAAGCGATTGCGTGGTCCACTATTTTATTGTTGACCAAGTCTTCAACTTTAATCTGCTGGTCTTTCGGGATTTGCCAGTAGGATTGCCGGCGTCATATACTGCATAGCATAGCTCGTACCAGCATCTTTTCTTGGCAATTTTAGCGTAAGATAGCGGCTCTGTACCTTTTTTAGCGTCTAGCTTCCTCTTCCGCGTCGTAGGAGGCTCCTTTTCAGTTACCCTTTTCTTCAGGGTTGATTTGGCCGAAGTGCTCGCCTTCTCGGTAGCTGATTTGGCTTTGTCTCTCTTACTCACCGCATTATGACAAGAGTCTTCTTTAAGTGAGGTATGGTAAGGCTTAAACAGTCTATTAGATGGCGGAGAGCTCTTTTCCTTATTGGGTTTCTTCGCCTCAAAGGCTGCAGGAGGATCCGATACTTCCTTCGAAGTGTCCCGAAGTTTCCCAAATATGTTTTTCTGGTGCATCTTCTTTAACTTCCTTCGCTGTGCCCCAGATAGCCGTTTTTGGTGGCCGATTGTACGGCTATACTATCGCTCACCCCTTCCACCGTTCGGTCTACCACATCTTTGTTGGGATTTGGTATGCCAGAGTTGTTTTTATCTTATGAGGATTCGAAGCCGGATTCCTCGCCTTTATTCATGGAGGGAGATTTCTTTGAGCCCCCTCCGAGTGCATCCTTCAGGGGTCTAAAAAATCCGAAAATTTGAATTTCTAAACATTAACGTCGCATGAATTAAGCGGAAATTGATAAATTTTCTAAACTTAATTTAATAATTTTTTTTTTGCCGATCTGTTAAAAATTACTTAAATAGTGTTACGCACTGCACTTAATTGATTTAATGAAGAAATCTGATTCTCTACATTCTTAAAATCAGTCTTGATTGGTATCCCGTAACGAGGTATGTAGTAGGCCGTAAATATTACAATTTATATAGAACTTTAAAACAGGATACAAAATACTGAATTGATATCATTTTGAATTTTGCGTATACCTAAAGTTTGCTCCTTTGCATCATCCAAGTTTGCACAATTTCCAAATTCAAAACAAGTAATTGTTCTTTAGAGTTTAAAAAAAACTATCCGTACCCCACTGTGCAGCGTCAATGTAGAAATTTTGTTTCGTTATGTTGGATTATTTTTCTTTTGGGGTTTTCTCAGTTTTTGTTTATTAAAATTAAATTGTTCTTCGATTTATGTTACAACTTGAATCCAATTGACAAATACAATTGAACACGATTGCAGATCAAAGCAATAAATTGCAAAAGTTTTTTTTTAGTTTTATTTTTTTTTTATTTTATCATGAACGAGTTTGCACAAAGTTTCGGAATTTCATGATGTCATTATTTTAGTTTGTGTATTAACTTTTTCGTGAACTTGTAGACAAATGAACAGAACACAAATAAAATCATATACGATTTGCTTTTCATTTGTAAGTTTTTTTCTCATTCTACGTTATTACCACAGTATTCCTGCTTGTTTTTTTGTTTTTTATTAGCACTTCCAGTACAATGGAAACGGAAGTGGTACTTGCACCAATACACTTGCAAACTTGCGGAAAATATAAATAGTTATTTTCTATTTTGATAACTGAAAAACTTTGTTATTTTTTGTGCTGATTTGTTAAACTGTGTAAATAGTTTTAGTTAATTTTTGGTTGCATTGGAGATGGTTTTTTTAAGTTTTATCGTTGATTTTTTCCGAAACATTGGATTATGAAGTTGTGCGTAATTATAAACAATTTAAGCAGGTTTGTTGAGTTTAGTCCTACTTATTAATCTAGAAATTACCAACATTTAACTCCAAGTAAAAGTTTTTAGGCCAAATTATCTTAATATTTTCTATTAGAAAGTGATGTTCAGGGGGTAAATTGCAATTTAATTAGAAATGCCATAATTTGCAACCAGCAGCATTGACAAAATTTACGGTAGATTTATTTTATTAGATTCGTGATCAGCGCACATTTGTGCAGTTTTTAATGAGAATTCAATTGAAAAAATACACAACACATCATATGTCGTGTTGATTACCATATTCGTCAAGTCAATTAACTCCTTAATGCCAAAGGGCGCAACAGAATTTGTAAATATACTTTTGTAAATACAGAAGAATCACTTAAATGTCCCAAGGGCAGATAAATATTCATTGTTGTCACATCAAATCGATTATATCACTTTGACGTAAAAAGCCTTTTCAGACTTGTCAGTATCTAACATTTACCATCAATTTGCGAAGATGTTGCAATTTTCCCATAAGAAAAACCTAGATCTTACAAGATGTTCTTTTATAATTGTATTCCATTCTACATCTTCGGATTATATTTGTGTCATCACTAGAAAAGTGACAATATGATGCAATTTTTTTCTGCATCAGCTCGCATTTTTAAGTACCAAATATTAAAAGTTCAAAAAATCATAACTTTACTCTTAAACATTTTTCGTTTTTAAACATGAAATATTTAGCTTTAAAAACGGTAAAAATTTTTAAAATCACCAAAAAAAAAAAAAAAAAAAAAAAATGTCTGAGTAATTGTTGTTTACGTAAAAAATACGATTTTTTTTTAAAAACGTAAAAAATCCAAAACGGGTAAAAGTTTAGGTCTTATTACTTTTACACAAAGTCAAATAGCCTATGAACAAAATGATACATAAAGTTTAATGAACGCGTTTCGGTTTTATCCACAATTAAGTAGAGGTACTTCATCTTTAAGCGAAGAAAAAAACGTTCATAAATAGAACCACAGCGAACACACACACATTAAAACATATTATTTTTGTATGGAAATCGCGATTCTTATCAATTTAGTTTTCTCAGTAAATTGTAAAAAAAAAATCAAAAGTTGTGCACCGATCAGAATTAAATAAAGCTCATTTCATTCGAAAGATATTCAACTAATTGTTTTAAGACCAAAACTGGGACTTTTGTCGTATTTTTATTTTTTATGAATTCTTAATGAAAAAAATATTATTTTATTCTTAAAATTGTTATTTTTTTAACCTAGCTAATATTGTTTGGTAAACCGTTTTCAAGTTATTCCAATATATTTAGCGGAAGTGTTTTAATGTTGGACATAACGGTATATCGCAAAAAGTCGAACTGATAGAAAAAGTGCAGATTAAGTGCAGATTTTGATTGAGCGTTCCAAATAAACTTAAAAATATCATTCAGTTCTTAATTAACAAAAACCTTGTTCCCTTGAGTTTTGGTAATAGGTAGTACTTACTTCACTCGTTACCAGGTAAGTAGGTGTCATTACAATCATTATTCTAAAACCCGCAATAAGTACTTATATACTAGTAATGACCTCAGTAAATACTTTTTACTTCAATTATTTCACTACTTAATATTTGCTTACTAATAACACTATGGAACATTTTTGGGATTATTGTCTGGGGGGTGAGAAAGTCAGGGTGATGGTACTAGTTCAGTATAGTTAAACCCTCAGGGTTTGGCGTTCGTATGTGTCAGTTTTTTTTTATGACATTTTACATTTTTTCCTTATCTTGATGTTTTTTCGCTTAGTTGTAACATTTTGGCAAAAACGTAGTTTAACATAACTCGAGAACCACTTGTCCGATTTTGCTAAAACAAACTCTTTAATCCGTTCATATAACGTTTTTCTTTAAAATCAACAGTTTTGCCGGTAAAAATAAATTTGTGGAGAAAAAAAATATTTTTTTGCCTAAAAATTAAAATTTTTTTTTTTTAAATTCATAAAAAATCCAAAACGGAAAAAAGGATCAAGTGTTATTAATTTCATGTAAAGTCACATAACCTATAAACAAAATGCGACATAGATCATAGAAATCGATTAACGCGTTCTGCTTTTATTTACAATTAAGTGAAGGTATCCCATTTTGACAAGAATATTGATATTTGTTTTTATTCAAAAAAGTGTAATTTATCGCCTTTTTTATAAATTTTCACCAATAACTCCAGACTTCTGGCATAAACTACTAAAAAAATTAAGTAAATATTTTTATAATTTTTTTTATTTTTATTTTATTTATTTATTTTTATTTATTTTAATAAATATTGCCCAGACTTTTTCGATGGTGGTTGTTCGGGACTAGTGGCATCGCATTCATCGCTATCATCAGTTTCTGAACCACACATGATGTCAATGTGTGACTCCACTGTTGGCCCTTCTGCATCTCCTGAAAATTCTTTATCATCAAGATCATCCTTGTCTTGCCACACAAGCTTACTCCACCAGCAAATTTCCGCAATTATTGCACTCGGCGACGTTTTGCCTCTATATCTGTAAGTTTTTGTTTTATTAAAATGAGTTTGAAAAAATAAAAAATCAGTATTACCTCATTTCAAATGGCATAGCAACTTGATGATAGCGTTCACCTTGTTCATCAGATTCGGTAGCCAATTGTTTGCTGAAGTAGTCCAGATGATGATGTAAATAATGGATTTTCAAGGACATGTGGACACCAATTTCCGAGAATGCTCTTAACATCCTTGCGACAGAAACATCGTAGTTGTTAGAACGATGCTTTCCCAACAAGCCTTCTATTACTTCTTTGATTGCCTGCCATGCATTCAATTCAGCGTCCATCAAAATATTGTTGAATGCGTCACTTTTAATCAGCTTTCGTATATCTGGACCATTTAGTACGCCTGATTGGAAAAAATTAATTTGTTAAGATGGAAAATCATGGGAAATGAATGTGATATTATAACTTACCTTCTTTAATTTTACTTTCGCTGAGTCTCGGGTAAATTAGTTTCAAACACAAGAAAACTTCATCTATTTTGGCGACAGTTTTGATAAAATTCTTAACAATTCCAAGTTTAATATGCAGTGGAGGCAGCAATATCTTCTCCTTCGGCACTAGAGGGTCACGAATAATATTGGCCGTTTGTAACCTGCTGTGCTCTCTGAGTTTCCATCCGTAGCGTGCATATTGGTCACCGGAAAATCGTGTGTCCCAATCGCACAAAAAGCACATATATTTTATATAGCCGCTTTAAAGACCGCAAAGCATTGCTACAACTTTTAAATCGCAGCATATGCGCCACATATGTTTGGCGTAGTTAACCATTTTTGAAATATTTTCCAGTGCATCATATGTTTCTTTCGTTTCTGTACTATAGGCGATTGGAACTGAAGGTTTTTTATTGGTCTTATGTAGTAAAACCGCCTTCAAGCTGAGTTTTGAACAGTCAATAAATAATCTCCAGTCATCTGCTTCATATTTTATTTCCATTGCGTCCATCAATTTTCCTACATCCGGGCAATATGCAGAAGTTTTTTCATCATTCACAAGGAATAAACTTTGGAGTGTTGCCTGACGACTTCGATAAGCTGTGACTTTCACACCGGGTGCCAACAAATAGTTTGATTTCAAAATGGAAATCAAATTTATGCTGTGTTAATTCCAACTTGGCAACAATTGAATCAAGCTTATTTTGATTTATTAAAATTGGCTCATTGGATACTGATGGCTCAAATGGGGGATCATCACGTGCATGATATGTCGGAGCAGTCGTAGAAGAGAAAATATCTGGGCTAGAAGCTTTTGGCACAGGAATGTGGTCCGAATGAGGCAATGGTATTGCGGCACTTGCAACACCAACGTAATTATACGATTTTCTTATCCTTTTTGCGGCTCCTTTATTCGCACATGCATAGTAATTCAATGGATTGTGACCTTCGCCAGGATTAGTCCAAGTCATTGGGATACCGAATGGCATACTTTCACGTCTTCTATTTTTCCAATCCATTAGACGGTTGTAGCAGCTTTTACACACTATATTTGGTACCCAATTTTCGTTCACTATAACATTTTGGTTGAAGTACATCTCGTATGTTTGAACAAAATCAGTACTGAAATTTCCCCTTTTTTTATGTGTTGAGACATATTGACCACAGCAGTAGCATAAGCTATTTATATCTGGTTTGCACAGTTCCATATTTTGTTCTCTTTTGTTCACTTTTAAAAAACTGGAGAAAAATCACTTTTACTGTTTGCGTTCGTCGGCACTTGTTGAATGACAAAAATCACAGAACCAGTGTGAGAAAGAGAAGAAGTATAATGACAATGCATGTTTTATGTGAACATTACAGAACCAGTGTTGCCACATCAATATTTCTCTTTTAGTACAGTAGAAAAATATGAGAGTTCGGCTTGTGAGTGTCAATGTTTTCTCCAAATAATGTTGTGCATATCTGGAGCAAATTTTTGAAATTCATACATTTACCTAATTGTGAATAAATGAGAAACGCGTGCATCGATTTTCATGATCTATGCCTTTTTTTGCTTATGAGTTATGTGACTTTACGCGAAAGTAATTAGTTTTGGCACTTTTTTCCATTTTGGATTTTTTATGAATTTAAAAAAAAAATATTTAAATTTTTAGGCAGAAAATACTTTTTTTCCCTTCATACATTCATTTTTAACTTCGAAAGTGTTGCACATATAGGAAAACGGTAGAGAAACAGATTAGAGAAATTCTAATTCTTAATTTTTCTAAATTTGTTTCATCAAAATAGGACAAGTGGTTCTCTAGTTATGTTAAACTACGTTTTTGCCAAAATGTTACAATTAAGCGAAAAAACATCAAGATAAGGAAAAAATTTAAAATATCATAAAAAAAAACTGACACATACGAACGCCAAACCCTTTGAGGGTTTTACTATACTGACCTAGTACCATCACCCTGACTTGGAATTTCTCACCCCCCAGATTGGCTGTTGTACTGTGTAATCAGCTCAATAACTACTTATTAGTTGTGTAGCTTTCAGTACTGAATGTTTACTTACTGGTAATGAGCTCAATAACTGCTTATTAGGTATATAAACAGTTTTAAGATGCATTATATAAAAATTCTTGGTTTATTTACACCTTCTTTTTACTAACTAACTTAAAAAACACATTATTTTTGGGCTTCTATAAGTACTTTTACTTTTTTTACTTTTTTGCAAGTAATATTTTGTTTATTTTTTATATTATTAAACAAAATGAATTCCAAGTACATTGAAGTTTTCTTTTAAAATTTTGGCACTTTTGTAAAAAAAGTATTTAAACAAAATAATTTTTTTTCCCGAAATGGTGAAACTTTTTTATTGATAGTGAACGCATGTTTCACATTTTCAACATCTTCCATGCATTCCTCTGAAATGTATGCAAGTATACACAGGGTTTAATACCATGTTTACACGGACAACAATGTTCATGTTTCGCTCTCCTATTCCTGTTTCGCGCCCCAAACATGATTGAAACAACATGTTTTGCCATACAAAATTTGAGAGCGAAACAGGTCGTTTCATTTTGAAGCATGTGACAAAACAGGAAAAATGTGCGATCATCTCCAATTATGATAACAATTTTCGTTAGTTTATCTGACCTAGATCTCAAAAAAAATTAAAACAAAGAACAAAATAAAATAAAAATTCATGTTAAATAAAACAAAGTGATAATTATTAAATACTGATATTATTAAAAATGTTAAATGATATATTTTTAATTGTTACGTACATTTTAGTCTATTTTAAATAAAATCCCACTAACAACATACAAAAAATGCCAAAATGAAACAAGAATAATGGCCAATTTTCAGGTTTGACATTAAAACCCATTTATGTTTAAAAACATTTTAAATACAAAATTCTCTTCTTCACTAAACACTTAAATTAAACTTGATTCACCGATGTGGTACATTTAAATTCAACTTAAGTTTCCATTATCTTAGCAAGGTGACACCAATATCACAACAACAACAGGCAAAGCAATAACAACCAGCTGTTTTTTGAGACCACCTTGTAAATAACTACATTTTTTTTGATATATTTTTGTATTTAGTAGTGCTGCCATACTTTTATCTTAATTAAATAAGACTTTTCAAACAAAACTCAAAAAATCCATCTGTATTTAAAAACCATTTAAGTTTACATGAAAATTAACATAAAATAGATTTAAATACTATCCTGAAAATTGGGCATTAATCGTATGAACAGCATGTTTGGCAATCTTGTTTCAGAGAGCGAAACAAGTGGTTTATGTCGTCGAATATAATAGTTTAATACGTTATTTTCTAATAATGTTGTGTCGACTATTTATCGAAAATCTGACAAAAAAATATCATCTCTAATTATTTTTTTCATCGGACGTTTAGTGTTTGCTCATTGAATAAATTTTTATTTAAATTAAATGTCTTTACTTACTTCAATTTCATCTCCTTCTAACAAATGATTTTGCAAATATTTTGCTTTTAAGCAAACATTTTTCCCATTTAATTGCAAGAAGATAGCATCACATGACCTTAACGTTTCCATTCCATGCACTTGATGGCTTACTTAACCCACCTTTTATTTTAGTGCACGACGATTGCTAAATCTTATTCAAAATAATTAAGTAATGAACTGCAAAAATTTAATTTTAGCTAACTTACCTATTTCAGATTTTATGTTTCTTTCAAAATCTTCCTGTGTGAAATGTATAGCACAAATTTTTTCTTTATTCAAAATTACCGATTTCACTCGCTTGCAAAACATTACCCATAGGTTAGTTTGGGCTGCATCTTTTGGTAAATTGTAAAATGATGCAGCTTTAATCAAAAATAATAACATATTATTAAAAACACGCTAGATGTTATATTTTTACACAATTTCTTACTTGTTTTTTCGCTGTTACTTTATTTGCATTTTCCCACTGCACACTTCATATTTTCACTATTGTTTTTACTCTCTTAAATTTTTAAAATTTTAATTCTTTTGGTATACAACTTTAAACGCACGAGTTTTAACGTTTTTAATATTAATTTATTATCTTAATAATATTTTTAATATAAAATATTTATTAAAATTTTTAGTTTGTTTGACAATTAATATAATTTTTTTTGAAAACTCTCGGAGTTAATTTATTGTAGGGCAAAAAACTATCACGCAATACATAAATTTATCCCAAGAAATTATGAATTTCACATATAAAAAGCCTTGGTAACCTTTATAAGGGAACTACTACATCATCACATGTGCAAGGCGTAATCTTTATATCTGTCATTCTTGGTCTAAAGTGAGTCAACCTAAAATTTTTAAGTTTTCAGTACAAACAGAATTATTTCCCTTTATACGTTCTCTTGTATCACAAAGTGGAATACAACGTTTTTTTTTTTTTTTTGTTTTTTTTTTTGGCAAAATACTACAGAAATTTATATAAAATTGCTTTAACAGTGGTCTATACACTGTTTATCGTTTTCTTGTAAGAAGAGAAAATGAGTCAATTTTAGGTTGGCTTGTTGTAAAGTAACCAGTGTGATATGCATTTATGTATTTGTTTTTAAACTTTTTAAAAAAATTGTCGGTTTACACCAGTGCTATCACCAGCAAAATTCAAAACTACACTTGAGATGACATAAAATTACCTAATTTAAATGAAATTACACCTTATATCAAATTAACGTTTAATTATAAAAGAAAAATTTTGCAAAAAAGAACAAATTGAAAAGTACATAGTCCGTCCATTCCGAACATTTTAAGACTTACATCACTGTATTTACAGACAAATTTTTAAAAATTTTCCCTTGTTAGATCCCATATGCAATTATGGACGTATTAAAATAAAATTATGTTATGAGTTAAAGGCTAATAACATAAGCATTCTTAACGTCGAATATTATCTAGGCAACTACATCTTTTTGAGATTTTGTTCGTCTTAAAGTGTTTAAAGGGAGGGGGTTTATATATGACCTACATAACAGCACACAATTTTGTTATGACATATTTTTCTTTATCAATACATACCAATATTTATAAGGTAGTTATGGCATTACAAGCTATTTTCGTAAGTGGCATTTGTACGGGAGCCATGGTCATATATGGACTGATTTCAAAATTAATTTCGTAAGATAATTAAAGTTGAAATAAAATATATTTATTTATTTTATTTATTTATAAGTTGGTACCTTCTATAACAAAACAAAAGTTTTTTATAATAATAGAAGAACAAACATAGTTATTTGTTTAACAGTTAAGCATAATAAAAAAAAAAAGAAAAAAAATATTTTAAGATTTAACAAAAATTATTTTAATTAAGTTATAACTATTGAGCAGGTAAAAGGAGGAGATTAAATAATGACATACAGAGTAAGTTATAAAGAGTTTAAAAAGATCAGGAAGTAAATATGTATGTATATAAAAAGGGAATGAAGTTTTAGTTACAATAAAAATTGATAATTCTTTTTTTAAAAAGTGGTGCGTTGCTGGTTTCCCTAATGATTGGAGGAATAGTATTCCAAAGACGTATTGCATTTACGAAGAACTGCCAATTTGATATAAGTGTATGGTGTCTCAGTTGTATTAAAGTTCTGTTTCTGCCAAATCGACTAAAACTAATCCGGCTTTCATATGATCATGGAACTGTACGCCGAGAATCTTCGCTGAGTAGAAGGTGATATGTTCACTATTTTCGTAAAGCATAAGTCCATATACGTATCTAGTGATGTTGTTGAACGTTACATTAAGTCTCGCTTTACTTGTTGCATCACAACTTGAAAAAACTTCACAGGCATAAGTTAAGGTGGGTATTAAGTAAGTTTTTGCAAGCAGCAGCCTGATTTTGAGTGGTGTACAGTATTGTGTGGGCCATAGAGTACGTAGCAAAGAGAATGTTTTTCCACAGGCATTTGTGACATGATCTGCCCAGGTTAACGTGCTATTGAAGATAACTCCTAAGTTCTTAACTTTGCTCACTGCTTCTATTCGGTGGTTATTGACATAGACTTGCGGTATTTCAATGGCGCGCTGTGTTCTTTTATGTAATAGGATGCACTTTGATTTGTTTGGGTTAAGGCTTAAGCCATTGGTAGAGGCCCACAGTGAAATACTTTTTAAGTCCTCGTGTAACTTATCCACAAAGTTTCTATCTTTATTACTTATATACAGTTGAACATCATCCGCATACATTCTGATATTGCAGTGTTGCAACTGATCTGGCAAGTCGTTCGCATAAATTGAAAAAAGTAAAGGTCCAAGAATTGAGCCCTGCGGTACTCCTCTAGTGACTAGGAGAAAGGAGGATGTTAACGAAGGATTTGTTTCTACACACTGTTGTCGCCCGTAAGGTATGATGGCATTAGTTTCGAAGACGTAGGAGAAAAAGGTAATTTTTTCATGTTTTTGTATTAAAACAACATGGTTAACATTATCAAAGGCCTTTGAGTGGTCTAGTAACACCAACAATGCTCTATGACCACCATCTAGCTCTTTTCTAAGATCTTCAGCTACGTCAATGAGAGCGGTGGTACAACTGTGCTTGGCACGAAATCCAGATTGTTTTGATGTAAGTAGGTTGAAATCATTGAGCTATTTAGTTATATTGGGCCTAATGTTGTCCAAATACCAACATATCAGATAGTTTATGGACATAAATACTCTCTTTAAAAAAATTCGTATGGGGGCTACGTGAAATTATAGATCGGACCAATTCTCAAAATTTTCAAAAAACGTATGAACAAAATTTCATTTATCTTTAAAATTGCGACATGTACTTTGCGCAGAAAGCCTACATGGACAGACAATCAGCCAACAGGGCTTACGACTCAGATTCTGATTCCAAATCGATCGATATACTACAACAAATATTTGTATGTGTTTCATGTATCAGTACAAACTCATAATATCCTATTTATTTAAATAATATCATTATTAGTCATATTATTACGATTCATATATTAATTCAAAAAAAATTAACAAACAATAACATAAAAAACCTCGAATAAATTAAATAAAAACTTAAAATAATAAGTTCTACTTCCATTTATCTAGGGAAGGTTCAAAATAAAATTCCTATTATGGTTTCAGATGACAGTCTGTTTCTAAAATCAGTTTAACAAACGTTTATGGCGGTAAATATTTCTCAACTAAAGCATTTTAAATGTTAAAGCAAACACAAAATTCATAACTTTTTGTAATATTGGAAACTTATTGTTCCGAAAGTAACTTTAGTTAAGAATAAGTTTAATTTATTAGTAATTTTATTAGTTTAAAATGTTATTGTATTAGTTTCGCATATTTCTAATGTGAGCCCACTGTACAGAGTTTTCTAGTACAAATGTAATGTTATGATTCAAGGCGAATTCAACTAAAGGTGGTGTCGAAACGCCATCTGATTTTGACAGATCGAGCCAATTTGTTTTGATTTGTTAGTGTTTTGTTAGGAATGGTTGACAGTTTGGACCGTAAACACTAACAATGCAATGCAAAAAACCCTATGTTGTTTCTGTTGTTTTTGGATTGTTGTAGTTTCGACACCACCTGTAGTTGAATTCGCCTTGGTTATGATTGTTATAGACAGTGCTGCCACGACTAATAGAACTTTTACAACCAAATTTTTTGTAAAAGTTACCAAAGGTGGCAAAATATAACCAAATTATAAATGCCTCTTTTTAATTGAGAGATAATACAAAGGTTATTTTCACTTTATAGGAAAAAATTAATTACAAATTAAAAAAACAAAACAGGAATTATAGTTCTTGGTAATATTGAAAAAAAAAATAACGAGAAATATAATTTAAAAGGTTTTGGTTATTTGGGACCCTTTTTCATAAAAAATATTTTTATTTTATAAGAGTTACTCGTCAAATTTCCATACAAAATTCAGTATATTGAATATTTATAACTTGAATTTTTTTGAATATGTTCTTTACACCAAGCAAAATTTGTACTTCACAGTTATTAATAACAAAAAAGAAAAATTTCATAATTTTCCGTTTTATAACTGTCAGTGGTAGGGCTGTAAAATGTGGCAATTTTTTATGCTTTTGGCGATGAAAATTTACTTTTGGCGATATGGCGATTGTTTTAGCGAAATTGGAAACTGTTGGTGGTAGGTGGAATGCATTTTTTTTAAATATTTTTTTAATTTACATATCTTTAAAATATTATAAAAATGGGTGTTACTTGTTTCTCTTGTTTGTACATTGTATTTTATATTTATAATTATTATTGTTTCAAAATTGTTATATTTGAAATATTTTGTGATATTATGGCGAATTAATATTATGACGACAATAAGCAAATTCGTATTTCAGACCGTACATTCAATGGACAAGAAGTATATGACTGACAGTCAAAGGTTTTTTTATAAAATAAAAATATTGCCAAATCATTATCTTAAATTAACGCAATTTTCTTACAGTAAATTTCTTAAATTCTAAAACTATACAGCCATGTCACAGAGTACAATTCCGTTCGGAACCAAAGAAAACATATTTGTTTATTGATAGAAAATATATTTTGATCGTTTTTTGCCTTTAAGTTACGGAATGGGTGTTCCGTTCATGAAAATAAAAATAGTTTCATTCAACTCACAAAAATACAGAATGAATTCCGTTTCCGTGTGACATGTGACATTTGTGACATGGCTGAGAGATTATATATCAATTTAATTTTCAAAAATCTTTAAAATTTCTATGTGTATTTCAATATATTAAAATATACAACTAGAAATAATGTAAATTTAGAACATTTTAATTATATTCAAGTTTTTAGAAACACTAAAACTACTTTTGTGTACTTTTTCAGTCATGTTCTGATATCGATCCCGCATGATATGGAATTTCTACTTTAAGTAACACTTATCTTGACCACTATTAAAATCAGGAAAAACGCTCGTTTAAAAAAAAATTAATTGAGAGTTTTCATCGATTAAAACTTCATTTGATTTCAATTTCAGAACATGGCCGTTTCTTATATAAAAATCACATCTGGCAATTTTTTCTTAATAAAAATCTTAAAAAAATATCCGGTAGCTGTTTTAAAGGCGAAAAATTCAAGTCTATCAAGATAAACACATCCATACGTATTTTATATTTAAGAAAAAAGTAACCAAAATGAAAAAAATATTCACATCTCCACATTGAGAAAAAAAATAACCAATTTTGGTTAGAGATAACCAGAAACGGCAGCCCTGGTTATAGATAACTTTATAACATAATAGTGTGTAGATAATTTTTAACCCATAAAGTATGCTTTAGTTTATTTATTTATAAATCAATTTAAATTCAGCCACAGTGTTAATGCATAATGATATTAGCTGTAAGATAATAAAATCTCGATTGGCCCAGAAATGTCGAAAATGTTACAGACATTTCGACGAGTCGAATGCTCTAGAGACACCTAGATGTCAGCGAACAGAGTATAAATACTCGCGAAGGTGGGCATCGATAATCAGTGTTAGTACGATTATTTAAGTGTGTACATCGCATTTATAAGTGGTAAAATTGACTAAGTTCTAAATAAAGTGGCGTGAATAGTTTATAGTACATCTAAAAAGTAAAGTGTTTTATTTATTTTATTAAAGTTGCAATAAAAGAACTCAAGAGGTTTATTTTAAAGGAAATAAACCAAAAACGTTATTGAAAAGGCAGTATCGTAACGATATCTTTCTTCAGGGGTTTTTTTTATTATAAATACTTGATTTTTCCACTTAGCTTCGGGTTCTAAATAACTATGATGCTTATATTTATCGAAATCTAATTGTCCATCTGGTGCCAATCACTATCAATCTTTTGCTTGAACTATGAAAACCTATTTTTTTAAATAAACAGTGACTTTGGTTGCATATACTGTAAATGTTTTAGATCAACGATATCTTAAATGAGAAAATATTATCACTAAAATCACATCCTTCTATTATTTTCTTTAAAATGAAAGAATTTCAAATTACACCTGATCTACACCTCAAAGAAATTACCCACGCTCTACCCACGAGTGTAAAAATTGCACCAAATTCGGGTAATTACCCACAAGGTGGCAACACTGGTTTAGACCTGTGATCTCCAAAATCAGGGCCCCGCGTATTCTTTTTTGTAACGTACGTGTGTACCATTGTGGCCATTTTAGCATTTTTGCAGTTAAATTTACTATTAAAGATTATGATTTAGCTGCAAAAATTTAATTTTGCATTTGTCATTTTATTTAGCATTTTAAGAAAATGTTTTTAGCTTTTTTTAAGCATTATGTATTTAAAAAATTTGGACGAATGTATGCTAAATAAACGAATTTATTTCACTTAAATTTTTTTTTTTATAAATTTTGACTAAAAGTAGTTGTACCCCAGATGAAATTTAGTATGAAAATGGATAATTCTTAGATTTAGAAATATCTTACCTGTCTTGTTAAAAAAAAATAGAATTTTTAGGGAATATTAGAAATGCCTTCATTATGTCGATTGTAAATATTATTTGCGCTTTGATATTACATTATAAAAGTACAAAGAAATTTCACTTTGTATATAATTCTATAGTGCAATTGTTTGGGAAATTTTTTTGCTCTAAACGGATGAAAAATAATAATTTTAAAACTTCAACTTTTCTATAACTTCTATAAGAAAAAAAATGATCAAAAAAATTTTATATGGCATCGAAATAAAATCCTTCAAATTTTGCATGTATCAGATGTTATACTTAAATCTACCCTCTTGTTTAAATATAACCATTTATTTCAATTTTGTTAAACAATAAGTAACTAAAATGTATTTAGTTTTGAATAAAATTTCATACTGGTAATACATTTTTAACAAAAGTCTTTAAAAAAATATTAGCATTTTTTTAAAATAATTGTTAGCATTTTTTGGCCCTGTCTAATGCCAGATTTAGCTATAAACATTTTCAAGATCTGGCCACACTGGTGTGCGCACACATTGTAGAGACGACTAGTGATGCCAACCGGAACTGATTTTTGAAAATCCCGGTATTCGGAAATCCTAGGATTTTCGGTATTCGTGATCAATGTGTTTCTTTAAAATACGACATTTTTTTAAAATAAACAACACTTTTTGAATATTCAAAAGATTTTATAAACATAACATAAATTTAAAAAAAAGAAAACAACAAAACAAATTAGTTTATACATATGTTTATAACACTGGCCTCACACATGATCAAACTGATCAGATTCTGAAAAAAGCTTAAAAAAATATATGTAGGTATCTCTTAGTTTTTCTAGATCAATTCATTTCGGTTTTTTGACAGCAATTCAATTTTTAATGTGAATTAAGTTGTGACGACTTTAACACACTGCAAAGTGTAGTCCCTCATCGATGTAGTCCCTCATCGAAACTATGTCGACTGCAGTGCTGTACACCTCCAGGGTGAGGGCGAGATTCATAATCAATAATTTAAGTACGTCTGAAATTTATTTTAAAACAAAATGTTTATACAAATCGTTACCTATAACGCAAAAGGCCCTATCTAACATTTTGAAAATTTAACAGGAGAAGCAAAAAACTATTTAAAATTGTAAATTAGTAAATTGCCTTAAGCTGTTTATAATTAATTTTTCTTTTATTTTTTTTGTAAAACCTACCAGTGGTTTTGTCAAATAACAATGTTGCATATAATGAAAACTGTTGGTTATATCTATTAGCGTTTATCGTATACTATTTTGTAGATAGGGCTTTTTGTTTTTTGTTAATAAAATCTCTAATTTTGGTCGAAAGATTCCAAAATTTGTTGTGGACATGTGTGTTGATGCAATACATCAGAATCAATGAAAAAGTCGTTTTTTAATTTTTGGTTAGTTAGGGCCTTTTGCGTTTAAGGTAACGAAATGTTTCTTAAAACAGATTTCGAGTTTATTTTTTAAAAAAAAATTCTTTTATTTACCGTATGTTTTTTAAGCAAATTTTTTATTATTATTGGACCGGAAGGAATATGAGCTATTTCATAAATATAACGACTTAATTGTTATAATTATATCAACCTTTATTCTTTAGTTTCTTAATGTACTTTAATTGGATCGTGAATAAATTTTATTTTTTGCTTCATATATAATAATTATTTATTGATTTCTATATTTTGCATAATAATAATCACGTTTATTTTGATAAGCTGAGCTTGCTAAACGTAATTGTAAAAAAGGCTTGAGATGTGAATCTTCAAATATCGTTTCTACTTAAAATAATGGTTTTTATTAAGCAAAATACAAAAATCCATAAATTGTCGTCATATATCAAGCAAAAAATGAAAATTTAAAATACTCGCTGTGTTCCAAAAACAAAAAAAAAATGTAAAAATAAGAATTATTTGCGTAACTCTAATTTAGACAAGGCGTATTTAATACATAAATTTTTTTAAGCATAAAACTTGAAAAAAAAAATAAATAAAAAATCTTATGCATAGGTTAAGAACTGTTGGAAATGTAGGACCTTTCCTAGTTAACGATAAATTATATATTTAACCAAGTTAACAATAATCAGGGAAACCGTTAGTATGCAGTCATAAGTATTTGAACTCTTGTTAATTTTTTCAATGCAGAAATAACTACATATAATATGAATCTTAACCTCATAACATAATTTTTTTCTGGTTTGTTACTGCCCAGGGCCCTAAGGAGAAACACTCAAAAATTTGTCTGTACACACTGTAGCGTAGGCTTGACCGACTTTGCTTTTTTAATTATGCAAAAATTAAAAACTGTTTTTTAGTGCATATTTCCGGTTTCCCTGACAACAGTCAAACTCAGGTGTAACTTGTTATTAAATTCTGTTTCTTCTTCGTATACAGTCCAACAAACATTGTAAGTAGTCCATTTAAGCCACAATGGACCACGTAGTCCAATATTATCTGCAGGGAAATAAAAGTTTTAATGAAATAGTAGACTTTCTGGAAAATTTCTTGTTCGATTACACAGGAAAGTGAAAGAATCTCGGGATTTCCAGGATTAGGTGATCCCGTTTCCTTTCTGATTTTTAATCCGGGATTTCTAATTTTTTTATTATTTTTAAATGTTTTTCAATAATTTGTATATATATTTTTTGTACGCGTAAATATTAATTTTAAATATTTACAAACAATTCTATGAACGAGTGTTGAGTGCGAAATATATTTTTCAACTGCATCATATCTAAACAACAAAATTCGTTCGTGTTTAGCAGATACAACATTGGATGCTTTAATATTCTTATAAAACTGCTTGAACTTTTTATTAAGTAAGCGCCTTTTAAAAGTTTGAAATATGTACATCATTTCCAATTGTGTATTTAAAGTTTCCAAATGTTTTAAAAAATGTTCAAATGTACATTAAAAATTTTTCAAATGGATTTTATAATTATCCAAATGTTTGTTAATATTTTGCCCAATTGAATTTTTAAATTCTTTTTGTTGAAATTGCCACTTGTATTTTTAAAGTACATTTGGACGATTTTTAAAAACATTTAGAAAATTTGGAGCTAAATTTGAAAGATTTTGAAACACATTTATATGATTTTGAAAAATACATTTATATTTAAATTTTAATTGAAAATTTTAAATATTATTTGCACAAAATTAATATATGTACATATATTTCGACAATTTCGAAATAAATTTAGAAAACTTAAAAATATATTTGGACATTTGAATTCTTTTGAAAATACATTTAGAAATTTCCAAATGCAATTGGAAATGATGTAATTTTTTATATCAATTTTCAATTGTGGATAAAAATAAGATTTTTTTGTTTTTTGTTACGTTTTTTTAATAAATGGTCTTTATGAGTTGTGATCAATTAATAATTTAAGTTGGTTTTTATTATATTTTTTTTTTATATATGTATTTTTACTGGAAAATTAAGTTGTTTTCAAATAGTTTTATATATTAGGTATAAATAAAAAAAATTATTAAAAAAATCCCGAAAAAATTTTCAAAATCCCGTGAATCTCGGGATTCAAAATATCCCGAAAATCCCGGGATCCCGAAATATTTTCTTCGATCCCGAATCCCGGGATTCAGAAAAACCAGTCCCGATTGGAACCCCTTCCTTGTATAAACGATATAAATTTATTAATTCAATTGTATTTTGGTCGCTTTTACTAAAGGTGTTCATACTGCCTGCCCTGTTTTACAACTTTGGAACTTCTACTTTGTTCGTCCAACCAAGGTTAAATTTTGTTTGTCATAACACAAACCGCTTATAATTTTGTGAAATTATTGTTTAAAAACAATATATAATGTTGACATATTAAAATGAAAAAAATTTAATTTATATTATTATCGTTTTAACTTTCCCGAGCCATTACTGATGTCAATATTTTTTACCAAACAGTAATAGTTTTTTTTCTCCAGTGGTTTTTTTTAGTATAAATATGTACTTTCTTTTTTCAATAAACTTCGGGTTTTAAATCAATTTCAACCTCATATTTATCGAAATCTAATTGTCCATCAGGCGGGATTTTTTTTTTTTTTAATAAACAGTAACAGTGGTTGAATAAACTGTAAATTTTTTAGATCAACGATATCTTAAATGGTATAAATTTTATCACTAAAATCAAATCCTTATATTTTTTGTTTTAAAATGAAAGAATTTTAAATTAAACCTGATCTACACCTCAAAGAAATTACCCACGCTCTACCCACGAGAGTACAAATTACACCAAATTCGGTTAATTACCCACAAAGTGGCAACACTGACCAGAACATAGATTTTAGGTTAATTTTATACTATATTTTGATAAAATAAGCATATTTAAAAACTCTATATACATAACTTTTAAGTTACATAGGTATCTATATATATAAAAATGAATTATGTATGTTTGTTTGTTTGTTTGTCGCTTTATAGACTCCGAAACTACTGAACCGATTTTCCTGAAATTTTTACAGTAACATCACGTGAGCCCTAAAAATAAAATAGGCTACTTATTTTTTCGATAGGGGCTGGGGAATTGGTACCCCCCATATGATGCCAATATTAATTATCGAACCGATTTTCCTGAAATTTTTACAGTAACATCACGTGAGCCCTAAAAATAAAATAGGCTACTTATTTTTTCGATAGGGGCAGGGGAATTGGTACCCCCCATAGGATGCCAATATTAATTATCGAACCGATTTTCCTGAAATTTTTACAGTAACATCACGTGAGCCCTAAAAATAAAATAGGATATTTATTTTTTCGATAGGGGCAGGGGAATTGGTACCTCCCATAGGATGCCAATATTAATTATCGAACCGATTTTCCTGAAATTTTTACAGTAACATCACGTGCGCCCTAAAAATAAAATAGGCTACTTATTTTTTCGATAGGGGCAGGGGAATTGGTACCCCCCATAGGATGCCAATATTAATTATCGCATATCTTAAGAGCCGCTGCACGCATTTTGCTGAACTTTTTGTAGTAGGATCTTCTGAGCCCCGGAATTGAAATAAAATAGCAGCGGGGGTATAGGAATACCCCATAGGACGCCAATGTTTAACATCGCATATCTTAAGAACTGTAATGGTGAGAATGTTCAAACTTTCTAAAAGTCACTCTTATGGTATACTACACTTTTGAAAATAAAAATAAAGCGGGTAGGCGCAGGGGGGGAAATACCTCCCATAGGATGCATACATTAAATATCGCTCAACTGAAGAACTATTAAAGGGAGAGTCTTCAAACGTGGTTAAAGCTACTATTATAGTAAACTATAAATTTCAATATAAAAATGTGCGGGGTCAGTGTAGCGAAGCGCACCGGGTTAAGCTAGTTTCAAATAAAATTAACTACGAGTACCTTTTTCATTTCATTGTAATATCTTATTTATCAATTCATAATGTATAACAATTAACTGAATTATCTACTGAAACTTTTTACTTGTGTCTTTCTAAATCTATATATCGCTCGTTTGCTCCAACGTCGTCATTACTCAAAAAATACATTTTAAAATCAACTTGTGTAAAACAAAACGACGTGGAAAAAATAACGACACATTTTCTTCAAACGCAAAAAGTATAAGGCCTTAATGATATAAAACGCAGCGCAACGCCAAACAATATTAGGTGTGTTCATTTACTTTACTAACAGAAACTTGCAAAGAGAGAGTGAATAGGAATTTAAAGAAATTTCTCTCAAAAATACTAAAAAGTAAATGAACACTTTGCCAGCCAAAATTTGCAAGTTAAAGTAGTGACGAATATACAGGAATATTTGAGTACCCATTAATTATTCTAAGACTTGGGAAAATTGTATACATTACGGTAAAAAGAATGTGATTTTATTAATTTATAATTTGTTTATGTTGAATAAAATGAATCGGGAATTGGATTTGTTTTCTTTTTTTTTTTTTGTATTTAGGAGGTGAAAGAAGAAATCGGGTTTTAATCAATAATAAAAGATAAAAAAAACCCTTTGTTAACAATAAAAGTATTTATAAGCCAAAACAAAATATTTAATGTTACAATCTATGTATAGCCCATGTATATTGGTATATACAATTTCAACGTTACGAACTGACTGACAGATTCATCTTCGCACACCCTTAACGCCGTGAATTATATGGTTGAACTTTGAGCCGGATACTGGTCTCTCGCTAAATCGACCCACAAAAAATCGAAGATATTGCCTAATAGTACGAAAATTGTGTGTGTGTGAAACTATTTTCATGTGTAAATGCTGGGTAAGATGGAATTATTGGAAATTCGAATGTTTAGGGAATAAATAGCGTAAAAACGAGTAAATTCGCTAACCTCATAACTCCTAAACTAACCGTAGATTCATCCATGCTTTCCGAACAATATTTTTTACCGAAGAATAATTTTTTTAATTCAGAACGATTCACCTATTTCGGAAAATTTGCACGGAAAAACAAAGCTACCATATGGCTTACAGATGTAAACAAATACTTATACAAACTGGCAGCACAACCTATAATGTTGGTAATTTTTTTTAAAACTTAAAAACATAAGCCTTGGCATTTAAATATGACCACGAAAGAAGGTAACAAGGTAGAGGCTTAAATTATTGTTAATTATAAAATAGTTTTAGATATTCTCATTATCTACTAAATGCATTTCTTTGGTGTTTGTTTCACAATAAACAAGACGGCCATAAAGTAAACAATGAGAATCAGTGATGGGATTTAAACATTTTCAGTTTGTGCCAAAATTGTAAAGAAAACGGGCCAAATTTACTGCAAAAGGGCCAAACTCCTTTATTATAGAAATTAAACTTTTTAAAATTGTTTTAACACTAAAAATCGGAAAAAGATAAGGTTTAAGTTTTGATTGTGCATTCATTTTTAAATTTTGGAAAAAGTATTTACATTTCATTACTTTTACTTTTTTTTTAAGTTTGAGACAAAAAACTGGATAACAAAAATATATAAAAATAGCGTATGCATAGTATTAGAATTGTAAGAAATGTAGAACATTTCCTAGTTTACGATAAATAAACGCCCCTATTGCGGCTTACAACTCAACTCTTGTTTAATTGAAGTTTTGCATTTTTGAATAATGATTTACAACTCTGCTTTATTGTAAGTTCATATTTTTAATCTTTACAGGATTTTTTCCATAGACAAAAGAGTTTTTTAGTAAATATGGTATATTCCACCTTTTGAGGCATAAATGCGCACTTGTTAATTTTTTTTTAAGTGAACAAATAAATGAATGTTAACCACACAACATAATTTTATTTTGGTTGGTTCATTACTGCCCATGAGCCCCAAACATAAACACAACTTGAAATTTGTCTATACATACTGTGGCGTAGGCTTAACCGACTATATATTTTTATTTGTTTACAATATGAAAATATTATAAAATAGCTTTTAAGCGCATTTTCCGGTTTCAATAATCACACACAGATTGAACCATCTCTCATTGAGAATATCTCAAATTATTTTATAATTAATAAGAATCTTAAATTTTGTAAATAATTTCATTTGCAAACAAATTTTTCAACTAATGGGGTATTATACTGCAATAGTGTTAGGTACCGGGTATCTAGGTAGCCATTACACTCACAACATCATCGGTTAAAAGCCAAAAAAAAAATACATAAGGGAAACAGCTGATTCAAAAATTCTTGCAAGTAAAAATTTTACCAGTAACAATTTGCAATAATTTTTTTGTCTCTCAATTTGTTTCTCTCTTTTGACGCTCTCAACTTGCAAATTTTTAAGGTTAATGAACACTTTCCAGTAACAATTGCTACAAATTCGTAACAATTTTTAGTAATTGAACACAGCTATTATTAAAAGCACAAACAATGTCATAAATATTTTGTAATTTTGTTATTGCTTTCTACATTGCGTTTTAAAATTTCAAACGCTGCATAGCTTGAGGCGTCGACATTTTTAAAACAACAGCAAAAAAGCAACAGCAAAATTACAAAAGCGGAGTTCAGTGTTAAGTGTAAATAGTCTTGCGAAAGAGCAAATGCACCATATCATAGCTCTTTTGCAAAATCCAACACCAAAATACACAGAGTTTCCGTTAGATTTCATAAAAAAGCTACAACATTTTAAATTGGCTCTTTCGCAAAACCATTTGCACCAAACACTGAACTCCGCCAAAATATTTATGACATTGTTAGTGGTTTCAATGTTATTCTTTGGCGTTGTGCTTCGTTTTACATGATTAGGGCCTAAAAGATGAACTTTATACACAATATAAAGAAAAACATAGCGAACAATTCTTCATCACTCACTCATTTGTGCGATAAATAACGAAATGCTTGTTGTAAGTTTAATATGCGACCATGATTGTCAATATAATCCACGTAAGGATTAAAACTTATTTTGTCTTAAAATCCATAAAAATCCCGTATGGAAAAGTTCGCGTCGTCCAAATTAATTATCATCAATAAAAGTAGTAAATTATTATTGTGTTTATTCTTAATATATTCTTTCTTATTTGAAAAAAGTTCAGCGGAGTTCCTTATCTTACCTACATACATATATTAAAAAAAAATCGAAGAATATTATTACTTAACATAAATTACGTACGTTCGCCTTGGTAAAATTACCTAGATTGTTTTTGTGTGTACAAAATAAATTAAATTTACCATTATTATTTTACCACAATCCTGTTAATTTGTATAAGTCTGTTGAGTGGGCAACAGTGTTAACCGCTCTATATTTTTACTTTCAGGTGTCATAAAGTTACTTTCTTAAAAAAATTGTTGAAAGCTGAGTGGAAAGTAAAATAATGTAAGTGTATTAGTGAAAAAGTGTGAGTAAATTGCGACTTTCAAGAAATTACTTTCACGTGTAAATGCTAGGTTAAGACAAACACCACGAAATGTTTACGTATTCCCCTTTAACATTTTCACTCTTAAAGCACTTTGACTACTAAAACTGCTTTGTTTAACTTTTTGCATTTACTCAAAAACTTGTTGAGTTTTGTACCGTTACTTGGTTAGCAACAATAATAAAAAAACTACACATCAAATTAACGTGGGCTAGCCTTCTTGGGTTAAACACAGCACCATTGCAGTTCATCTGTTTGCAAAATTTTTCATTGAGTTTTTGAAGAAAAGATTTAATAAAACCCCAAAAAGATTATTTATTTTACAAATGGGTCAGCTGGGCAATTCAAAAATAAGAAAACTTTGCAAACTTATGTTATCCCAAAGAAGATTTTTCATGTGATGCTGAGTGACACTTTTTTGACACAAGCCAGGGTAAAGGTTAGGCCATAGCGATGGGCTTGGCGGCACCGTTAAAAAGGAAGCTAAACGAGCAAGTCCGCAGAGCCTGGTTGATCAGCAAATTACTAAAGCCTCTAGTACACGGCATGTAAAAAGCCACATGCGCATGTGGTTCTGACGTAATTTTGACGTCAATGCAAAGCCACAATAAGCATTGCGTGTTGTGTGATGACGTCAAAATTACGTCAGAACTACATGCGCATGTGGCTTTTTACATGCCGTGTACTAGAGGCTTAAGCCACGCAAGCTATAGGAATGGTGGAGTTCAAATCTTTTAAATTTTAATTTCATATTTTTAATACAGGCAGATTACCAAAAAGAAGAAGAGTTATTTCTCACTTATTTTTAAAACTTTGCACGATGTTTTATAATATCTCATGAACCATAAATTGTACTTACAGGAATTGTAGACAATTAATGATATTTCAATTAATATTCCTCAAGGTTCATCTCGAAATTTCATCCCGTTATCTGTCAAATTTTTCAGAGCGAATTATGGCGATGCTGATCCTCTTAGAAGAATATGTAACACTTTCAATCAATTATATAGATTTATTGATTTTTCATTGGAATCAAAGTCAATAAGTTGATTAATAATTATTTTCTGAATTGATATGCAGTAAAATTAATGTAATCTAATCAAATGTTAGTTTATAGTCTATTTTATTTAAGTGTTAATTTAAATTTGTTAAATGTCTGTAAGGAAAAATCCATAGACAATTAATTAATAAATAAAAAGACGTTGTTCTTTAAGATGTGTATTATTTTTTAAGAATTTTATAAAAACCCGTTTTTTAATAAACTAAACGCCAAAGATACGTGATCAAAATTTTACCTTTGAACTTTGAATATTAAATTTACAATTTAAACCCCTTAAAAGCTCAATTTCTCTGCTTTGAGTCCATATCCCACAACGAAAAATATTGCTTAAGGCCGTTTTACACTATTACACAAGTTTAACGTATTTTGACGAAAATGCATCTCTGATCTAATTATTGTTTGAAAATTTTCGATTAACAATAACAACTTATCATGAGAGAGTTGTATCTTTGTCAAAATACGTAATACCTGTGTCATAGTGTAAAGCAGCTATTAAGAAGTTCGGAAAACAAAAATAGATCTCTAAGACCATAATGGTAAAATTATGTTGAATTTTCAGGTCGCTCTATCTCGCTGTATCTGCACAAAAAAATTTAATTAAAATCGAAACGGGTGAGGTCCAAGTGGTGTGTCGATTTTATATGTTTTAACCTTATACTTTTTTCATTTGCTTAAAATTTCACCCGAAATATGTATAGTATGTATACCACCTTACAAGGGAAAAAAGTGCACCTCTAATATAAAGTATTTTTGCAAGGAGGTTTCGAATAGGGGTCGCCTTTTCACATTGTTCGTTATATCTTAGGCATTTACAGTCCGATCTTAAAGTATGATATATCAATGTTTTTGTCATAAACTTCGAGAGTGACTCATACACTGACATGATCAATTGGACCAAATTCGAATTGAGTGAGCCGCCATGTTTGCAGTTCTATACGCAAGACCAAATGGAACCATTTCAGTGTTCCAAAGAAGGAAAATAACTTCATTTGATACTCTCCTTTGCTAAACTTAATTATTTTCACAGCTTACCCATGCCATTCACAAAACACCAGGCGTTTTGTTCATGTAGTTCATGAATCTTCCAAGGCGGTCACCGATGCCCAACGCATGGGGCATATTCATATAGCTATAGAGCCGCCAAAAATACAGCCAACTTGAATCACGTCGAAATATGACTGATTTAAATGTCCAACATTTTTTTTATCTTAATTTTTTTTAATTATTTTTGTATAATAAAATTTAAAATGTTTTTGCTGGTATTATCGAATTACTTCCTTAGCAAAAGTTTAATAGTTTCTTGCGAGCTTTAATTTTCTGACATTAGGGTGGTATGAACAGAGATCTGGTGTATAAAAACTAGAACGAGATCCTTGAGGGCAATGGCCTAAGGGCAAAACATTGGCCTTCTCGAGACAAAATTATCGATATATCATACTTTAAGATCGGACTGTAAGTGCCTAAGATATAACGAAAAATGTGAAAAGGCAACCCTCACGTTCGTCAAAAAAAAAAAATTCGAAACCTCCTTGCAAAAATAATTTATATTAGAGGTGGTACGGGGAAACTTTTTTTTTGAGGTACGGTCTAACGTAAAGCTTATATTATTTCGCAGTTGTAAAAAAATGTTGCTGGAAATAGTTCATAAAGTTTTCACAAAATAAGCAGAGTACATTATTTATCAACATTATTTCGTAGAAATTTTGCTTAATTTTTTTCATATGAGTTTTGACAGCATTTAACGTGAAATGTTAAATATAGTACCAGGCTTTAGGGTACCCCTGCTAAATACACTTTGATGTGCATAAAGTTGTGTGTTTATCATGCTAAAGGCTAGTTTTCTTTATAACACAAATTTTACGTATTCCATAATACTTTGTGAGATATGAATCTAATGAGTTTTGTTGCGACTGTCAAAAAATCTAATGTAAATTACAGTTTGTAGACACACTATCACACATGAACTTGCTCTTGTTTAAATGCAACCCTGATCAAATGAGAAGTATAATTGTTTTGAAAAATTTCAAAAAACGATGAAGTCGTATGGATGTCCAATTTTTTTTCGTAATACATGTCATTTTCATAACACATTGCATTCACACTTTAACACCTTACTAAAGTTTTTGACATGTATTAATACAAACTATAATAGTGTAATAGTGTTAAGTCTTCTTAAAATTTCATTTAATTTAAAAAGTTCAAAAAAGAACGAATGCCAATTGCACTTGCACCAATTTGGGATTGAAGTTTTGTTCAACATTCAGTTGAATGCTAAGTACATACGTTTTTGTTTATAACTTTGATTGCATTAGTAAAAGATTCCAACACCAAAATTTCACAGAATTTAAGTTGAAAAGACTTAATTTAAAAACTTAAAAAAAAAATTAAAAGCATGCTAAGTCGACATATTAAACAAGATTTGGAATTGAGCTGTCGATATTAGATACCAATTTTCTAGTTTAGAAGTATTAAATGCATAATTATTTGCCATTTCGGGTACGGTCTTCTCGCCTACCTGATAAATATTTCACTTGATCGGGCCGGAACTTTAAAAGGGCATTTCTTGTATTCTGTTCTGTGGACCTCAAGAAAGCTCTAACGGACTCCCATTGTGGAACCGTAGCTGTTTTTTAAGTGCCTTTTAAGTAAGCCCTTTTGGAGCCCATACACATTAATTTGCCACTTGAAGTTTTGTTTATTTATGCTTGTGTTCGTATGTCCACGTCAATTGCTCTGATTTTAAACACCAACTAGTAAGTTTTTTATCACTTGCCACAATTATTTTGGTATTTTTGGTTACATTTGTTCTCGTTGTTGTTTGTTTTTCTGAAGTTGTTACGAGTTATCATGTTTGCATGTTTGTTCTTTTTGGGTCTTGATATATGCATGTATGAATGTAAAAGGATGTTTGGAAATGAAACGGAAACTGAAAAGGATAAATTTACTTATTTTCGCCACAAATCTCAGGCCTTTGAGTTTGCGTTTCGCATTTGTTTGTTGTGCTGCCAAGTCAATCTGTTGGTACCAAATGAAGTACATATATGCATATTTATGTATGTATGTGGGTATGTTTGTTTGCAATGTATACAACATACGCAAGTAACACGCACAAGTTTATCCTACTAGAGGCCTATGTCATATGTGAGTACCATTTTCATAAAAAAAACCAAACACCAGTTTTGCAAACATAAAAAAAATATTCTATGAAAGTTTTCTAAAATTGTTTTCGACCAATTTTTGTTTGCTTAGTTCTACATAAGTATGTTTTAGACAAAACTTTTCTCTTCATGAAATATTCTTTATTAAATGTTTTGTTTGCTAATAATGTGTTGGAAATAAATATTCTGGGCCATCCAGTGCTTAAAACTTGGATTAAAGGGTATTAAGGCAAAGAATTTTTGTAAACAAATTTACGTAAAATTAACTTTTCTGTATTTTATTTTTCGCATTCAAAAGTTTCTCCCATTTTTGAACTTTTATATTTGGCTCAGACGTTTGGTTATGTTGTTTTTTTATTTATTCTTCGCTTATTAATTTGATGAAGGAATTATGTGTGTTTGTTGATTTTAGAAAACTTTTCATCACTTGTACTCTGCAGATGTTCCTAGTACAGCTGCTATGTGTTGTTTGTTTTATTATTTTTCTTTCATTTATTTAAATATTTATACCCAACATGTTTAATTTTATTTGGAAACTTTTCTCTCTGCTTAAAAAGTATCCTATTCACAAGTATTATAGATGTCGACGTCGTGGCGTCACAATCGACGCCTACGGCACAATGATAATTTTTTTGGTTGTCGTTATTGGCAACAATCGATTATAATGGACAATCACTTGGTATTTTCTAGGGCACTTTAACGTCGAGAAGAATCGAATTTGTTTAGGTCGACAGAATATTTAGTTGGAAAGTTAGTAAAACTATTAAATGGAAATACAATTTAATTAACGGGAAAAACATTTAGTTAACACTAGAGAGACTGGATAATCGACATTCATTGAGAGACGGTTAGGGGTAGGGAGATCGAACGGTTATTATTCGACCGGTTTTAACCGGTTATTTTAGCTTTGCCCAAGTCGGTTATTTTAAAATGACCATTTTTCGAATATCGAATAAACCGGTTATTTTGGTATAATAAACCGGTTATTTTAGTAATGTGCAATTTATATACTTTGTCCTTACTCTTGTTGTAGATGTACCCGTAATTTAAGTACTTTCTAATTGAATGTTGGCCAAACTTAAACTTTTTATGAATAAAGTCGAAACAAAATGTAACAAAGGTCAAAAAACATTATGAACACTGTAAATACAAATCGTTTATAAAAGCGTGTGGTCTTGTAGAAAAAAAACCAAAAACTATTTAAAATTCTAACATGCTTGACGTTAATGTGATCCAAATGAAACTTAAAAAATTTTTTTTAACTCTTGTTTTTTAATGGAAGTTCCTGATATTTAAATTAGGCTTTAGTTCATAAAATTTAATTTTTATTAAATTATTTTTAGTGAAGTAAAGAATTTACAACATGAAATTAATTAAAATTTTTTTTTTTTTTTGATAATTTAATTCTTGACTGAATAAGGGATCGAACTCGGATCTAATTTTCATGTTTCGAGAATATCAACATTCCCATTATCAAAATTTTTTGCGTTCTACTGTTCGCGCCCCTGCGTCCCCGGCCAGTCTAAAGCAAACATCAATATTTAACCAATGGTATTGGTGGATCGAAATTCGCTCTTATTGATTATTAATTTGTTCTTAAAACATGTCAGTCAAGAATAAAATTATCAATCAAAATTTTAATTAATTTTATGTTGTGAATTCCTTACTTCACTACAATGAATTTAATGAAAATGTAATTTGCTGAACTTATGTCTAATTTAAATACCAAAAACGTCAATTTCATAAAAAATTAATTTTTTATTTTGAATTCTTTAGCTTCGTTCCCAAAGGGAGCAACAACTTCGTTTTTCTTCAATCTTATATCTTCGCAAAATATTTGTTGTATTTTCCCTTCCTTTCTCGAACATAAATGTAACTCAAGTTTTTTTTTTTAAATTGAGGTACTTCTACTTCAGCTTCAACTTAAGCAATTGTAAATGGCGTTTATAATAAGTTTATTTAGCTTTTAGTTGCGGAAAATATGTTTGCCTTATTGTGACCGCCATTTGCACTGGTTGCCGCCATTGTGAAGGAAGCTTTAATATTTATAACAAAAAAAAAAAAAATTATTAATATTAATAGAATTTAATTTAGTATTTGAAAGAAAAACAAGTAAGAGTGCTATATGCGGCTGTGCCGAATCTTTGATACCCTCCACCGACAGGAGTGAGCTCTATATGATAAATACATATATATTATTAACTAAGCTTCACAAAAACGAGCGTCAGCATTAAAATAAGTTGCGGTTTAGACCTGAATTAAATTATTGACCGACAATAAGCAAATTTTATGCGTTTCTTGTTAGGACTTTGAACATGCTTGAGTAAAATATCATTACATATTCGTAATAGTTTTAGCCGAACTAAAATAATTTTTAGGAGGGTAATTTGTATTGGACCTATGGTAAATTATGGCCCAATCATCCCAAAATTCTGAAGACTGATTTCTAGTATTACAAAAAATAAATTAGAATAAATTTCAATACAGCAGTGTAATTAGTTTTAGCGTTAACAGAAAATTTCACAAATTTGCATGATATTTTTTCTGGCCATATGAATTTCAGTAAGACATTTTACCGCAATATCTATATCTGTGATGGTTTAATTGGTTTTAGGCGTACTAAACTGTTTTCCGGGAGTTGGGTTTATACGGTGCCTAGTGTAAATTATGGACCGATCTTCAAAAAATTTTACAGTGTGATTTCTGGTCCTATAAAACTGTGACGTACCAAATTTAAGTATGCTAGCGTTATTTATTACGGTTTTAGGCGTACTAAACTGTTTTCCTCGAGATTTGCAGTCGTACAAAC
Source organism: Pollenia amentaria (assembly GCA_943735925.1). Classification (NCBI taxonomy): domain Eukaryota; kingdom Metazoa; phylum Arthropoda; class Insecta; order Diptera; family Polleniidae; genus Pollenia; species Pollenia amentaria. The sequence continues at coordinate 63,990,983 of OX031008.1, read as the reverse complement.
CGAATTCGAGCAAAATTTTATGTCATTCCGTGCATTAATAAACCATTTATGTTAGTTTTTGTTTCAAAATTATCAATTTTTTCAGGGTGGTGGTTCCACATTTTGATTCATTGTTCTGATCCTACTTAACCGATGTTGCTGGATTTCAATCCCAATCTGCTTAGGATAACTACAAGCAATTTGAGACCAAGTTTGTTCTTTTCTTTTGCGTTTTTCGAAAGTGAGCGTGTTTACAACAGACGGATAGACAGACGGACATGGCTAAATCGACTTAGAATTACTCAAGGAGCAAGAATATATATACTTTATGGGGTCGTAGATGTATTATAAAAAAGTTTCACACGGAATGACAAACTTAGTATACCACAGTGGTGGTGGAGGGTATAAAAAGTAGATGTTTTTAAAATTTAAATACAAAAAAATTTTGAGTTTATATTCTTTATAAAAATTAGTGTTTGTGTTAAAGAAGTTGTCAATAGTCACATCTCTTACTTTGTTTAGGCAATAATCCATTAAACGCATTACACTGTCCTCTCCCAGTATTAAATTTCTTCCTAAATATGTCAAACCGCGAAGATATTTTGATTTAACATCTACATGGAACAAAAACTGTGAACGACATTTCCCAGGAAATTTTTTTTAGACTTTTGGAAGCTTAAAAGGGACATTACTGCTGCTGAGAAGCACGAAATAAGCGAATACCATTGAAAGGATTTTTGTAATAATGTAAGCCAAACAAAAAATGAAGAGCTTTCCACTATCCCTTACAGAGAAGCAGGTTGTATTGCAAATACTTTGAAGTTGGGAGATGTACCGAGTCTTTTGCAACAACAAATTATTTTAAATTACTTAATAAAATAAGCTCAGTCATCCAAATGCATTTGAGCAGACGAGACGTGAATAAAAACGCAAACAAATTGTAATTATTTCAGTGAAAACAAAAAAAAAATTGAAGAAAACGGTGACTTAAAATTAATTAGTTCATAAAACGTGTAAGAAATTATATTTAAAATATTTATTAAAGATTTTGTTCTTGTTTTTTCTTGTGTGTGTGTGTGTTTTTTTTTTTTTGCTTATTATATTTACCCTGTCGGAAAATGAGTTAGCTTAAAGTTAACTCATGGTTAACCAGAAGTTAGTCAGAGGTGACTCACAAGCTAACTCATTTACATGGTTAAAGCTATTCAGTTTTTACACGCAATGTCCGCAGTACGAGTCAGTACTCACTCACACTGCATAACTTTAAGATAACCATAAGTTAGCTCATTATGAGTGAGCTTGTGGTGCATACAATATGTTGACTTTAATACAGGGATTTCCAAAATTTTTTTGGTTGTGTAGTAGTGAGTACCAGTGAGTAAGAAAATTGAGAGAATGCATTCATTTACAGCCGAAATAAAATGTTAGTAATATATTATATAAGTTGTATAACACAAAGGTACAAAATTAAAAATTTTTTGTGTTGATAAAAAATTTGTAGAAATTCTTTACCAATTCAATGTCGCTGATTTTAAAACTGCACTTTTTTTTATTCGGAAGCTTTTTGACTCTAAATCAGTTTCATATAACTTATCAAACAATTGTAAAAAAATTAAAGATTTTTATGTTTTAAAAATTCATACAAAATAAATATTGCACGTAAATCACATGTTTAATAACATATTCCGTTCCTTCCTTAAATGTTGCATATCATATAAGGCATTGGATGTTACCAAAAGCGTTTTTGACCGCACAATATTTTTTAAGTGCCATCATAAAGTTTTTTCTGTTAACCTGAAACAAAAATATGTATAAGTAGTGGTATACACAATTGTGCATAGAATGTATTACCCTGGTCTATTTATTCAAAAATAAAATAAATTACATGAGAATTATAACGTGAAAAAGTTATTTTAGTAAAAAGTTAGGCTATTCATAGTGGTAAGTAAAATAGAAAAGGTATTCACGTTGTTGGGTTACTCATACTTCAAACATCTGTGCATTCATTTTAATTCTTGCTAATGGTATATCATAAATTTTTACAAAATACCAAATGCACACCTGAGTGCCTGAAAAAATGTAGAAAGTCATTATAACAGGTCAAAGTTATGTACGTTAAATAAATACCATAAATTAGTAAGGTTAACTCTTTGGACTCGGTCATATAATTGTAGCATAAAAAAGTAAGCAATAAAAATAGTGCCAAACAATAACGCTTCATTAATACATCAATAAAACACATCTTCTTACCCAAAAATTTTACCTGCTGTCACATTTGCTTTTATGTGTATAGGTTTACACATAATGTAAATTACAACATGTAAATTGTAGAAAAACAAGACTTTTTTAACTTGTTTTTTAAATATTTTTACTTACTTAAGAAAAGTGTTTTCAAAGAAAAAAACCTACCGACGCGATTGGTACAGAAACAAAAATATTTTTACATGCACAAAATACCAACAAATTCTTGTGGCTATTTTTTTTTCTTAATAATTTCTGCATTTAGGTACGTCTTTTTTACGAAAGAAAAAGGGACGCCCCCTTTTACATGCATCAAAGAATTTTTTTCACAAACAAAACACATATCGTTAGCTTAAATGCAAAACAATGTAGATATTATTTGAAAATTTGAAATTTTTGTTGATTAGGATTCACGTTACATATGTATTTTTATATAATTTTAAGTTATTTACAAAATTAAAAATGACGTATCATCAAATAAATATATAATTTTTTTTACAGCATAATGTATAATCACACTCAATAAAAAAATTAGCAGAGTTTTTAATTCTTTTTATAAGAACACATTAATATTTTTAAACAAAAAAAAACTGGGTAATCTGTTTTATAACTATTACCACGGTGTTAGTGGAATTAGTGATCAGATAATAATTTATAATAATAATTTTTAGTAAGAACCGAATCCATATACGTATGTAAAATAAAACCTATAATAAATGTGACTATCAGCTTCTTCCACATAGGACTGTTAAACATTTTGAAATTTTTTATCTCAAATATTAAAAATTGCTTTTAAATCTCAAATAATTACCTTTTTACAAAGTTCCTTGCTTTGCATGTAAACTTATGAAATGTTACATTATTCTACATTTAAGTCTTAAAATTTAAACTCTAAATAAAAATTGCACGCAAGGCATTGGATGTTACCAAAAGCATTTTTGACCGCACAATATTTTTTGAGTGTAAGCTGAAACAAAATAATATAGCATCCGCTAGACATGTACACTTGTCGAAGTCACATCGACGACTGAATTGAAGAGTATAAGAATATGTGTTAGTAGTAGTGTGCACAATTGTGCAAAGAAATGGAAACCCCTGCTTTAATAACAGAATAACAGCCATACCTAAACAAGAGCGGAACGCGTTTTCTAGCTGTCAAAAATCCTCATGCCCATACAATTTGTATGTAGCATACCGAAACAACGCGACGGTAACGCAACGGTAGCGCTTTGCAATTGAAAAATCCGATTTTGACAGCGCGTTAAAATAAACAGGGTTGCTATATTTGTTGTTTTGACAACCCTGTTTTTATTGTTTGATAATAAATAAAGGCAAATTAGCTATTTTTAGGTCAAACTAGCGGTTTTAATTAAATTTCTTATGTCTTTTATGAGGGTTTTAGGCGGCAAGAAAGTTAACACTACTGTTTATGGCACAACGCTGACGCTCTTATTTAGGTATGGCATATCAGCGTAAAAGCTACGCTGAAGAAAACGTTCCGCCTTCCGCTCTTGTTTAGGTACGGCTGTAAAAAAAATACGTATTTTGCTTTATTTATTTTTTAAAGAGAGACAGGGACTATTACACATATGTTTTCTTTCACTTTTGTTGTATTTCCCCTTTGTCTACAGAAAAACTCTCAGTTATAAGACACCAGCATGACGTTAGATGACGTAGCTTAACCCAAGCTAGGTTTACCTATTCGTGTATGTTTCGTGACGTCATTTGACCCACCTGCGCAGAAAATTCAATTTTTGAGTTCGTGTTGTCGTAATCTTTCTTCTATCATTCTTGGTTTTCATAATAATTCTACTTTGAAAATGAGATGTATTTAACTAAATGATATTAACAAAGAGAATATGGGAACTTTTGCTTATTATTTAACTTAGAAAAAGTACACCAAACAAGCAAAACGTTTTTTTAACAAAGTCCACTGCATCAGCTTTGAGTTAGCCAAACGCTAGCTCAAAAGTTATCGAGAAGAAGTCAGTCGCACAAAACACAACTCACTAATCTCTGCATAACTTTTGAGTTAGCCAAACGCTAGTTCAATAGTTATCGATAAGAAGTCAGTCGCACAAAACACAACTGACTCAAATCTGCACCAATTATGAGTTAGTTTACCAGTCAGTTGTAAATAAGTTAGCTAAAAGTCAACTAAATGTTGAGCTAGCAAATAAAAATCCGACAGGGTACATTTGTGCAGACCTCTATTGTCCATTCATATATGTATGTATGTATATAAGACCGTCTCACTTTTCATTTTTTTTCGAAATTTCTTCATGAACATCGATTTTTTTTATCTACTATAAAAACCAAGAATTTTGGTGTATAACGCTTAAATAGTGATGAATGGGAAGTGGTCTCTCAAATCGATTTTTCATTTTTTTAAGCAAAATGCCTTTTTTTCAAAAAATTAAAAAATATTGATTTAGTAATTTGCCTCAAACTCAAGCAGTTCTGAATGGATTTGAACATAATTTCATGCATTAGAAAGCTTTTTAAATGAGTAAAGTTGTTTATTTCTAAATTTGCTTCTATTGCATAAATACATTATAAAGTAAGAAGATATTGGTTTTTTTATTTTCAAATTTGCTAAAATTGTGCTTTTGTTGGAGTTTGGATGCGTTTTGTGAAAATGCTCGATGACTTAAATTAAATTATTTTGGGTGTGGCACTTCCCATACAAAGACGTTATACATTTCTGTATATCTGGAGAACGACACGAGAAAGTTCCCAAATTAGGTAAAAACATTTCGGTTATCAATATACATCATCCCACAAAATATGGGCGGGATTGGAAAAGTGGGCATGGTACCTCCCGTAAAAAGATATTATTGAAAATACTCAAAATTTTAAATTTTAAGGCTCTAGTATGACATATGAACACGTTTTATATATCAAAATATCAGACATTTTTAGCAGAATATATTTCCCGAAAACCGTGGCGTGCTACTTTTTTTTCTTACTTAGAGAGAGAAAATTCAAAAGTTGCTTGTGTTTTTGACATATCGATCATCGAAAGCAACAAAAAAACACATTGTTGTGTTTTTGGTGCTGTTACTTGTTGTAGTATCGACACCATCGTATACATTAATTCGCCCTGGTTATGTATTTTTTAATATTTGACAAACTTTAGAGATCGCTCTTATTTTAATATAAAATTTTAAATGATTTATTTTATAATAAATGACTGCAAAATAACTAAAGTAATTAATTGCAATCAATTTTACTGCCTTTTTTTCTATGCATGGCAGTGCAGTTACTCGCCGAAAATTTCGTCAAATATTTGAGACAAGGAGCAGTACGGTCAAGGACCACCAATCATATAAATTTACCGTTGAAAAACCAGAGGCCTAATTCTCTTAACAAAAAGAATTTAAAGTTGTTGATTTTTCAACGTATTTTACTTGTAATTTGTAACTTGTAGTTTTGAAAAATAGTGTTTTAATACCACATAGAACTCATTTACTTAAAAGTGTCATAACTCAAAAAGCATTCTGATATTGTTTAAAAAAATTCTTTCTAAATCGTCAAAAATTTACCGCTTGTGAATTGTATGCCCCAGAATGCTTTGCATAAGGAATGGCGTGAGCACGTTCTCATCAACCACAAAGATCCAGGGTTTAAAAGGGCTTTCCGTATTGGGAATAAGTGTTTAATTTAAAAATGTTGTTAATGGGCCGATGTTTAAAAATTTGAAGAAAGTAGTTTATTTAACATTTGTACTTCTATTTTCGAATGAATGTGTGGAGAGAATGCTTAGCCAACTAAAACTTATTAAGACTGGTCATGGTAACCGACTCCATACTAATACAAGAGCAGCTTTAATAATGGTGAAAGAAAACGATCCACCAAAATCGATGATTACTAGTAGTACGAAGTTGTTCTGAGGAAATATGTATATCTTTTTTACTTTCAGGAAATTTATATGAACTTTTTGATATAGTCGCCTAAGTAAAAACGCCTTAACTAGTAAATTAATTTTTACAAAAATGAATTTGATTTGATAACATCCAAAGATAGTTACATCTAATTAATTTTAAAGTTTGCTTACTGTATTTTTAAAAATTACATACCTAATGTTTATGACTTAAATAAATATAAAAATGAATTTATATGATATAATTTTCTTTACAATATTCATTCTATATGAAATAAAATTATATTGTTAATAAATGATAAACGTTAAAAATGGATTTTAAATTTTTTTCAAAATACTCGTAGTCGAAAAACTTGCAAGCAGAGAGGAAAAAGAGCATACAAATTTGAGAGACAAAAATATTATTGAAAATTTCTGATAGTAAAATTTTTACTAGCAAGAATTATTCAAACACCTGTTTGATGTTTTTGTTTACAAAACAAAAATAATTTTCCTAATTTTTATATTAAAAGTTTTTCAATAAAATAAAATATTTATTTTTCTAAAATTTTAAAACAATATTCTTGCGCAAAAAGTTGAAAACAGTTGAATTTATTAAGAAATAATCTCGTATCTTCCAGCTAAATATTGCAAATATTCCTAACTGCTAGTTTTTGCTGGTAAAGCGTTCATTTACATTTTTATTTTTATACCCTCCACAACCACTGTGCAGTCCTAAGCAGTTTGGAATTTAATTCCAGCAACATAGGTTCATTAGAACTATGAATCAAAATGTGGAACCACCACCCTAAAAAAATTGATAATCTTGATACAAAAACTAACATAAATGTTGGAATAATGCACGGGATGACATAACATTTTGCATGAATTCGCTGTACGACTGCAAATCATACTAATTTGGTGAAAATCGGTCCATTATTGACCATAGGCCCCATATAAACCCTACTCCCGGAAAACAGTTTAGTACGCCTAAGCCCGTAATAAATAACGCTTGCATACTAAAATTGAGTACGTCACAGTTTTATAGAACCACCAATCACACTGTAAAGTTTTTTGAAGATCGGTCCATAATTTACACTAGGTCCCATATAAACCTTGCTCCCGGAAAACAGCTTAGAACGCCTAAAATCGCAATTTATAACGCTAGCATACTAAAATTTGGTACGCCACAGTTGTATAGGACTAGAAATCACACTGTAAAATTTCGTGAAGATTGGTCCATAATTTACCCTAGGCCCCTTATAAACCCTACTCTCGAAAAAAAGTTTATTGCGCTTAAAACCAAATAAGGCCCACTTTGGGAAAATAATTAAATTCGGCTGAAACCATCACAGATATAGATATTGCGGTAAAATTTCTTACTTAAATTCATATGGGCAGAAAAAGTATCATGCAAATATGTGAAATTTACTGTTAACGCTAAATCTAATTACACTGCTGTATTGAAATTTATTCTAATTTATTTTTTGTAATACCAGAAATCAGACTTCAGAATTTTGGGTTTATTAGTCCATAATTTAGCACAGGTTCAGTACAAATTACCCTACTAAAATTTTTTTTGTTCGGCTAAAACTGTTACGAATCATGATATTTTACTCAAGCCAGTTCAAAGTTCTAACAATAAACGCATAAAACTTTCTAATTGTAGGTCAATAATTTAATTAACTTATTTTAATGCTGACGTTCGTTTTTGTAAAGCTTAGTTAACAATATATGTATATGTATTTATCATATAAAGCCCACTCCTGTCGGTGGAGGGTATCAAAGATTCGGCACTCTAACTTGTTTTGAGTAATTTTGAGAAAAATTTTGTTAATTTTAAAATTACTCTCTCGTTCTAAGCTTCTGCTACTAAAGTTAATAAAAACACCTCATAATACTGGGGGAAAAAAATTTACAATGACAGATTCATCTCGCAAAATAAGTCCACTGATCACAATAACTCTATTACAAAGCTTTTAACGCAGAAGGATTTTGGCGAAGGCACCTAAATATGCGAAATGGTCGTAAGCGACATTCTGAAAAAAAAAAAATAAATACGATTGTAATTAAAATCTTATGAACCTATACTTGTTTTCTAATTAAAAAAAATTAAAATTGTTAATAATGTCAAATACATGAGGTTTTCGATTTGATCGTAAGTCATGTTCACAATTTTTTTATTATACTAATTGATCGTAAGCGACACATAGGGGGAGATTTTGGAATAACATTTCAATACTTCTGGATTTCGTAAACGGTAAGTCCGACTGAAATAAAATTCCAAGTAATAATTAGGGATTTGTATTTAAGTTTATTGTTTGCGGAATATATACATACATATCAGGAGTGCTTTCATAGGTTACTCAAGAAGGGCACCTCGGGCATTACAAAATTTAAAAACGATCCAGAATTCTTAGTCTAATAGTGTATCTCTTACAGAGCTGTAAATGAATCATTCTTTTTTGATTTTAATTCGTTTTAAATTGGATAAATTTTTAACTAATTTTTTCCACAACAAAAAAAAAAAAAAAATTGAATGCAATTTGAATCAATTCAAACGAATTATTCAGAAATAATTTCAATTCGTTTTTAATTCAAATGAATCTTTAAAATGAATTGCGATTCGTTTCCAATTCAAATGAATTTGTTAAAGTGAATTGCAATTCATTCTACAAATTCATTTGCATTGAATTGATTTTGAATTCATTCAAATGATTTTATTTTAAAACAAAATGTTTATACAAATGCTTCTTTAAACAGATTTCAAGTTTAAATAATTTATTTATGAATACGTCAAATAGTGTTTATATATAAAAAAATTATTTTATTTACCGTATATTTTTTAAGCAAATTTTTTATTATTATTGGACCGGAAGGAATATGAGCTATTTCATCAATATTACGACTTATTTGTTATAATTATATCAACTTTTATTCTTTGGCTTCTGAATAAAACTTTAATTGGATCGTGAATAATTTTTATTTTTTGCTTCATATATAATAATTATTTATTGATTTCTATATTTTGCATAATAATAATCACGTTTATTTTGGTAAGCTGAGCTTGCTAAACGTAATTGTAAAAAAGGCTTGAGATGTGAATCTTCAAATATCGTTTCTACTTAAAATAATGGTTTTTATTAAGCAAAATACAAAAATCCAGAAATAGTTGTCATATATCAAGCAAAAATTAAAAATTTTAAATACTCGCTGTGTGCCAAAAACAAAAATTAAACTCAAAAATAAGAATTATTTGCAATAAAAAATATAACTCAAATATAATTTTTAATAATTTTTTTGTATATAGTATAAAAATTCAACAAAAACGAAAAGTTTTGTACATAAAAGATGATATGTTAAAAATCCCGGGACTCATAAAAATAAATCCCGGGATTCGGGATTTATCAATCTAATACATATACATACTATATATTCTAGAGTAATGCAATTCAAATTTCAATCACTTCAATTCATTTTTATTTGAAATTAATTGCAATTCATTTTTACCAAATTCATTTGAATTGACTCAAATTTCATTCAATTCATTTTTTGGTGTGAAAAGAATTAATTCAAAATTTGTTAATTCAGTGCATGAATGTTTCGCGAATTAATTCAAAAATTAATGATTCATTTAAAGCTCTGATCTCTTATTGCTGAGACCCCTTTCAGACAGGCAAAGTTTACTTTGACAAAGTCTGTTGAATTCTCTTTTAAACTTTGTTTGGTGCTCAGACACACAAAGTTTAATTTGACAAATTTTTGTTTTCTCTTGTTTGAATATAATATATAAACAGCGTTGCCAGAATGATGATTTTATCATATTTTGGATTATTTTTTTAAACAAAAATATGATTAAAGATTTTTTTCTCAAATGATGATTTTTTATTTTTAGAAATTTTGATTTTTACTTTAATTTTGCTTATACAAAATACACGATTATTTAAACAGTGACTTTCTAAAACAATGAAGTTTTGCATCAGCTTGATGTGTGTTGGTGCACACTTTTGTACCCAGTATCTAGAATACACAAAATTGCATCATTATTTCTGGACATAAAAATATTAAAAAAGGCATATTATAACCTATTTCCAATGTGCGAAAGAGTTCCTTCTTTCGAACAACTACATTTAAAACAAAAACAAATTCTAAAAACTTTGTTTTTGGTTTAAATGTATTTGTAAAGGTACGTTCAGACTGATGAAATATTTGAAAGCAAACATCAAATATTTCATTAACGTAGTCTGAAGACAAAATATTTTTGAGTATCAAATAAAATAACAGCTGATTTTGAGCAAATAAAAGTATTTGCCGGCAAACAAATATTTGTCCAATGTGAACATAGTGTGAACACAAAAAATCAAATATTTTAGTAATTTTTGAGAAAACATTTATTTGATATTACAAAAAAATTGTAAGAGCAAACAACTACAAATAATTTTCGCCATGTTCCGGATAGAAGCAATTTTTCCTGTAAGTTTTCGGATTCTTTACAATTTTAAATATTTTTTATAATGATTAGACTTTGCTATCGTGCTGCTATTAGCAAATTTTTGCGAATTACCGCTAATTTAGCAATTTTTATAGAATTTTTGCCATTCCTTATAGTTTTAGGCACTTTTACTAGATTTTATGGCTTGTTTGAAATATTAAAATGGTTCGCGAATTTTCGCTATTTTGCAACTTTTTTTTTGTTTTTCCCCTAAATTTGGTTTTTTAACTGATTTAGCGACTTCAAATATATTTAAGGGTTTGTTTCCAACTTTGCAATTTTTCACAAATTTTAGCCATGTTCCCGTTACCCAGTGGCTTCCATTTTTTTCTTCTTCTACATTCTCCTGTTCTAACACTAAAAGAGATGCTGATCCACAGAATAAAATAAAAAAATTAGCTTTTGCGCTCATTTTTACCATTTAAGAAATATGTTTATTTTTATTTTTGAACACTTTCATTAAATAATTATTTGATGCAAATATTTCTTTTAGTCTGAACGCATGGCAAACATGAATTAATTTATTTTATTAACACTGTTTGCCAACTGTTTCATCAAACAAAAATTATCAAATATTTGAGCTTAGTTTGAACATTAACAAAATATCAGAACAAATATTTTCGTTAAATATTTCATTAGTCTGAACGTACCTTAAGAAGTAAATAATTCTTTCGTACATCGGAAATAGGCAGTTAGAATATTTATAAAAAAAATATTTGTGAAAAGAAAAAATGTATTTTTATAAAGTTTCATATACTGACGAATTATGTTTTTATGTATTTCAATTTATATAATCAGAAGTATGGTTTTTACCAAAAATTAATAATTCTTAATATTTTGCCCTTGTTTTAAAAAATTTAAATTAAGAAAAAAAAAATTTAAGATTTTCTTCTTCAAAATATGATTTCTTTCGCCATATGACAATTTTTATTCCAAAGATTCTGGTAACGCTGTATATAAATATAAAGTTGCAGCCAACTTCAGGTATAATCTACGAACGAAAAACAAAACGACTTTGCGAGTACAGCAAAGTATGTACTCCCCCGCCATGCTCTTTTCCCTTCTCTTCCATAAACTCAAGACTTTGCAAAGTAAACTTTGCTTGTCTGAAAGGGGTCTTAAAAATGCCGGGACTCATAAAAATAAATCCCGGAATTCGGGATTTATCAATCTAATACATATACATACTATATATACTAGAGTAATGCAATTCAAATTTCAATCAATTCAATTCATTTGAATTTGAAATGAATTGCAATTCATTTTTACCAAACTCATTTGAATTGACTCAAATTTCATTCAATTTATATTTTGGTGTGAAAAGAATTAATTCAAAATTTGTTAATTCAGTGCATGAATGTTTCGCGAATTAATTCAAAAATTAATGATTCATTTAAAGCTCTGATCTCTTATTGCTGAGACCCCTTTCAGACAGGCAATGTTTACTTTGACAAAGTCTGTTGAATTCTCTTTTAAACTTTGTTTGGTGCTCAGACACACAAAGACCCCTTTCAGACAAGCAAAGTTTACTTTGCAAAGTCTTGAGTTTATAGAAGAGAAGGGAAAAGAGCATAGCGGGGGAGTACATACTTTGCTGTACTCACAAATTCGTTTTGTATTTCGTTCGTTGATTATACCTGAAGTTGGCTGCAACCTTATATTTATATACAGCGTTACCAGAATCTTTGGAATAAAAATTGTCATATGGCGAAAGAAATCATATTTTGAAGAGGAAAATCTTTAATTTTTTTTCTTAATTTAAATTTTTTAAAACAAGGGCAAAATAGTAAGAATTATTAATTTTTTATAAAACCATACTTCTTATTATTTAAATTGAAATACATATAAACATAATTCGTCAGTATATGAAACTTTATAAAAATACATTTTTTCATTTCACAAATATTTTTTTTATCAATATTTTAACTGCCTATTTCCGATATACGAAAGAATTATTTACTTCTTAACCCTCAAACACCTAAGACCGTCTACAGACGGTCATCAGACAAAACAATTTTGCGCAAAATTTGCATACACTACGTTCTGGCAACTTACATAGTTTGAATGAGTATCAAATTCTTAGAATAACGGTACCGATTAAAATGTGATGAATAAAATAGTTTTGAAGCACAAAACATTCTAGTCTTAACTTTTGTGCAAAGTGGCAAACAAATTGCTTGTGATTTTTGTGAAACTTAAAATAAAAAAAAATACATTTTAGTGATTAAATTGAATCCGGAATTTTTTAGGTAAGTAGTTGAAATGTTTTCTTTAATAATATGTAGCTATAAAGGTAAATCAAACAACGATTTGGTTTCAATGAAGGTTTTTGTAAACACCGTCTGTAGACGGTCTTAGTGACTTAGTCGAACAAAATTTTTTGTAACGTATTTTACCGGAATAAGACGTAATCGATATAACTTCTTGTTTTTTGGACTAGCAAATAAGTAATTGTCAATTTAAAGATGCCAGCACAAAGGGTAGAAAATCAGCTTTCCCGTAAAACAAAAAAAAAATAAACTTTCTTCATTGAGTGACTTAGAAATTGTCAGATTTTATGGCGTCAATAGAAGACGAAGATGATTTTGAAGATTTGGATGATAGCTTCGAAGACCCAGATTATCTGTGCGATGAAATAATGCCCTGAAGATGAAATTATAGATGAGTGTATACAAGTTTTAGATTCTCCAATGCTTACAAATGCAGTAACCTTATCTATTAACGCAAGCAATTGCAGTTTGAATACTATTGGTGAATCGCTTGATACAACACAATATAAGCCTACATCGGAAGACATTACTTCGACATCAAAAAAACAACAGGTGGCCACAACGTCTTTTAAAGCCAACAAAAGAGCGATAACGCCATTACCGATTATATAAGTGTCAGGACCACAAGCAGTACCATCATCAGGCGGGTTCACAGGGGTTCACGTTTGTATCTGTAAAACAGTAATGTATAGAATTTAAATGCTAGATTTGCCAGCTATAACAAAAAACTCTTCGGAATTTAAAACCATTTTATGGCGTAAATTTCTATGCAGTTTCACGTAAACGAGGTAGCCTTTCGGGGAAAAAGTGATTTGCCATCTGCAGTGCGCAAAATGAAAACCCCAGTAGAGTATTTTTCATATTTTTCACTGATGAACTTATTAAACTAATAAGCTTAGAAACAAATCGTGCTGCATTCATAGAAAATGTAAATACACAGTTTAAAATCGACTCGAGCGAAGTTCGGCGATACATTGGAGTCCTTATATTCATGTCATTATTCCGTTACCCCAATATTCAGGCACACTGGAGCGAATATGGATTTCGGCACATACCAGACTGTCCAAAAATAGATTTGAACAAATAAAGAAATATTTGTCGTATAATGATGAGTCTAACAAAGTTCAGAAGGGTAATATTGGCTACGATCCTATTTTCAGAATTAGAAAAGTTGCAACACATTTGGTTGAGCGTTTTGATAGTATTCCAAAAAATGCTCGCTTATGTGTTGATGAACAAATGTGTTCCACCAAAATGGCTCATCATTTACGGCAATATTTACCAGACAAGCCGCATCCATGGGGCGTAAAATTCTTCGTGTTGTGTGACAGCCAGGGATATTCATACAGGTTCGAAATATATACTGGCGCTAGAAATGATGACATTATTTTACCTGATACACCAGACATTGGCTCAACAGGAAATGTAGTTATAAGGTAAATATTTAATTTGAAAAAATTATTTGTTTTTTAAGTTCTGTTTTTGCTCATATTCTTATTAGGTTGTCGCAGACAGTGTCAAATTTAAAAAACCATATAATATATTTCGATAATTTTTATACATCTCTCCCCCTCATGGTGTACCTAAGAGCACGTGGAATTTATAGCCTTGGAACTGTCAGAGCAAACAGAGTCCCCAACTGCAAACTTCCGACGGACAAGGCCGATGAACTCAAGAATGTGCCAAAAGGTTATTCTATGGAATTCGTTGGATCTGCTTATGGAGTCGATATCACATCAGTTTTGTGGAAAGACACTAAAAATGTAAGGCTATGTTCAACATATGTTGGCATAAAGCCTTTTCAAAGAGCCAATTTAGTCGACCAGCCCACCAAAATAAGACGTTACAACAGAAAGCAAAAAACTCACGATGAAATTGACTGTCCGCAGATCATCCGTGAGTATAATGCTCATATGGGAGGTGTAGACCTAATGGATTCCTATATGGGTCACAATGGGCTCAAAATAAAAACTGTTGGAAAAAAAAACTAATCATCCTGTGGCTAGTACAAGGTTCAACAAAATAAATCATTTTCCACAATGGGGTTCAAAAAAATCTTGTAAACTGTGTAAAAAATCCGATACACACACGTTTTGTACTAAGTGCAACGTCCACCTATGTTTTTCAAAGGCCAAAAATTGTTTTACTAATTACCATTTAGATACGTAATATATTTGCTGTATATATGTTATTTGTTTTTAAATCAAAAGTTGAAAATAAAACTGATATTCTTTCAATTAACCATCGTTATTAATTTATTTTTGAAAAAAAAATTCGCCTTAACACCTAAGACCGTCTACAGGCGGTCTTCCTTGTTTTTGTCCTGGAGCTTTCCAGGACCATTTTTTTAGCAATTGGAAATCAAATTTATGATTTTCTGCCGAAAGATATACTAGATCAAAAATTATTGGCGCAGTTCAATTCGTATTTCAAATTCAGGCATTTAAGAGTTAAGGTACGTTCAGACTAATGAAATATTTAACGAAAATATTTGTTGTGATATTTGCTTCAAACTGTGTGAAACAAAAAAATATTTTGATAATGTTCAAACTAAGCTCAAATATTTGATAATTTTTGTTTGATGAAACAGTTGGCAAACAGTGTTAAATAAAATAAATTAATTCATGTTTGCCATGCGTTCAGACTAAAAGAAATATTTGCATCAAATAATTATTTAATGAAAGTGTTCAAAAATAAAAATATACTTCTCAAATGGTAAAAATGAGCGCAAAAGCTAATTTATTTATTTTATTCTGTGGAATAAAATCTTTTAGTGTTAGAACAGGAGAATGTAGAAGAAGAAAAAAATGGAAGCCACTGGGTAACGGGAACATGGCTAAAATTTGTGAAAAATTGCAAAGTTGGAAACAAACCCTTAAATACATATATTTGAAGTCGCTAAATCAGTTAAAAAACAAAATGTCGAGAAAAACATTTTTTGCAAAAATAGCGAAAATTCCCGAAAAATTTAGATATTTCAAACATGCCATAAATTTATTAAAAGTGCCTAAAACTCTAAGGAATGGAAAAAATTCGATAAAAATTGCTAAATTAGCGGAACTTCGCAAAAATTTGCTAATAGCGGTATGATAGCAAAGCCTAATAATTATTAAAAATCGTTAAAGCTCTAAAGATTCACAGTGAAAATCGCTTCTTCGCGAGCATGGCTAAAATTCGCGAAAAATAGCTAACTTGGAAACAAACCCTAAAATGAATTTGAAATTGCTAAATCGGTTAAAAAACAAAATGTAGGGGAAAAACCAAAAAAAAAATGTATCAAAAATAGCGAAAATTCGCGCACCATTTTAATATTTCAAACAAGTCTTTAAATTTAGTAAAAGTGCCTAAAACTATAAGGAATGGCAAAAATTCTATAAAAATTGCTAAGTTAGCGGTAATTCGCAAAAATTTGCTAATAGCGGCACGATAGCTAAGTCTAATAATTAAAAAAAATCTTTGAAATTGTAAAGAATCCGGAAACTTACAGGAAAAATTGTTCTATCCGGAACATGGCTAAAATTATTTGTCGTTGTTTGCTCTTACAATTTTTTTGTAATATCAAATAAATGTTTTCTCAAAAATTACTAAAATATTTGATTTTTTGTGTTCACACTATGTGAACATTGGACAAATATTTGTTTGCCGGCAAATACTTTTATTTGCTCAAAATCAGTTGTTATTTTATTTGATACTCAAAAATATTTTGTGTTCAGACTACGTTAATGAAATATTTGATGTTTGCTTTCAAATATTTCATCAGTCTGAACGTACCTTTGCAAATACATTTAAAAAAAAGTTTTTAGAATTTGTTTTTGTTTTAAATGTAGTTGTTCGAAAGAAGGAATTCTTTCGCACAATGGAAATATGTAGGTTATTATATGCCTTTTTTTAATATTTTTATGTCCAGAAATAATGATGCAATTTTGTGTATTCTAGATACTGGGTACAAAAGTGTGCAGCTCCAACACACATCAAGCTGATGCAAAACTTCATTGTTTTAAAAATTGACTGTTTAAATAATCGTGTTTTTTGTATAAGCAAAATTAAAGTAAAAATCAGAATTTCTAAAAATAAAAAATCATCATTTGAGATAAAAATCTTTAATCATTTGTTTAAAAAAATATGATAAAATCATCATTCTGGCAACGCTGTTTATATATTATATTCAAACAAGAGAAAACAAAAATTTGTCAAATTAAACTTTGTGTGTCTGAGCACCAAACAAAGTTTAAAAGAGAAATCAACAGACCTTGTCAAAGTAAACTTTGCCTGTCTGAAAGGGGACTTACTGAAAAATAGTAACACAATTCATTTTTTTCAGCAGTCAAAAGAATCAGCAGCAGACTCCCTCCATTTTAAACACACAGACTGCTGAACTTGCGACTGAAAACCAGAAGCTGCTGTGTTTACAGTTGACGTAAACTCTTTTTTTTAGTTTAATAAACAACGTAGCTAGAAACTGGCAGTTCGACTATACAGTAACGTAAACACAAACTGGTTTGTTGAATGAATTGAGTAATGTGAAGTTGAAAACACATTTGTTTTGTTGTTTAAATCAAATAAAAGAAAGGAGAAAAACAATTATTTATAGAATGAAACAAATAATTTGTAATATTTCGAATGCCAATTACAATACATACTTTTTATTTAAAAATATTAATTTTTGTTTTATAAATTTTATGTAAAATTAAAACACTATTTTTTAACTTGATAATAATTCAGTGAAAATCTCAACCATTAAAACACATTAAAGATAATAGAAAATAAGATTTTCTATAGTAAAAATTTTAAATATAAAAATTTTTCCTGTTACTTTAAAATATAATATTTTTCTACTAAAATTTTTTTTAACGTTTATTAATTGAACAATATTAAATTGTACAAACTTAAACTATAATAAACACTAGTAAACAATATTAATTTTTACACATTTATTAAAAAGTCTCAAAAACAAGGTCGCGAGTATTATTATTAGAATGGATTAGATTTTAATTTTCAGAAATAGGTTTTGATTTTGAACTTCAAATGATGAAGATAAATATTATATTTAATTTAAGAATGTCATGAACAAATTGTTAAAAAACATTACATTTATATGGCAATTGTTAAAAACTATGGTCCGTTCGTATTTCGAAAATTTTTATTTGTATTTTTTAGAAACGTTACGTATGTGATATTTTTTTATTTAAATGTTTATTGGTTTAATAAATAGCAAAAACAGTTTTAAAATACAGGTTTACTCCCCAAAAGGGTCTAATTTCAAAAAAGTACCAGACACCTGTCCGCTTATTTTTCTAAAGAACAACGAAAAGCATTAAATTTTTTTTGTATCTCTCTTAGTTTTAGAGATATAAGGTTACCGAATTTACCCGTTTTTGCCCTTTTTACCCCCTAAACATTCGAATTTCCAAAAATCCCGTCTTAGTGAATCGATTTGGGGAGAGACCAACTCCTGTAGCCCGTTTCTATATTTCTCGCATCTTAAAATTTCCCGCATGAAACAAGTGAATTATGACAAAAACAGTGCAATATGAAACAAAAAATGATTTTTCTCACATAAGTGTTTCTGTACTTTTACTTTGCGAGAATTATCTGTCATTTAAATAATTTTCCAGCAATTATTGGAAGGATGTGAGAAAAAGTGTTTCTGTATCAATATTTTGCCAAAAGTTTATCACAAGAACTGTCAAAATAAGTCATATTTAAAATTGATGCGAAAAAAATAAAATTTCAAAAAATGGAGAACAAATTATGTACGTATGTACACAAGAATGTGTATTATTTTTTTTTTATTTGAAGAGAAAGAATTTAAATGATGAAAATAAATAAAACACAATTGTTATACTTTTTATTTTAATTTTTTTAAGCCCTTCTTTGTTTTCGTTTTATGCAGGGCTGCCAGATAAATTTGTGAAAAAATCGTTAATTTCCTAAGAAAAATTAAAAAAATAGCCTATTTTGTTTTAAAAAATCGGACAATTAAAAATTAATTTTGACAAATTTTGTTCGAATTTTATTAAAACAATCCAAAAAAAAAAAATTTCAAGATTTAAAGTTCATGGGTAAAATACATATTTTATACATACATACTTAAGCTTGAGGTCTACTTAAATAAAATTATTTATTTTTATTTTATCCAATAACAATTTAAAATTTGAGATTGTTTTTTTCCTAAAAAAATCACTTTAAAGCGTGGCAAAAAAAGGCAATAATTTTTAAATGAAAAATGTTTTATCAAAAATTATTTTTGGGAATGAAATATTTTATTAATTAGTTCATTTATTAATGATGTGCTAATAATCCCAATTTTTTAAATGAAAACACTGAAATTTATTGTTGTGGGAAAGCTAGTTCCTATGCGCATTTCGCTGGTTGCTTAGGCCAGCTCGTCAGGAAACTTTTTCCAAATACTTTAGAAAAGCTAAAAATATTATACAAGTAAGACCATAAAGTGAATAAGAATTTTAAAACACTCTGGTCTTAAATGTAACAATATCAAAGCTTCAACAAAGTCACAACAATAAACCGTCAATTTTTTCTTTCTTACATTCCCCTACAATTGGCTGGGTTTTTTCCAACACAAATTGTAGTTGTAAGAGGATAGAAAGAAAAAACAAAAATTTGATATTGTTACATTTAAGACCAGAGTGTTTTAAAATTCTTATTCACTTTATGGTCTTACTTGTATAATATTTTTAGCTTTTCTAAAGTATTTGGAAAAAGTTTCCTGACGAGCTGGCCTAAGCAACCAGCGAAATGCGCATTGAAAAATGTTTTGTTTTGATCACATAAACAAATGTATTAAGCAATCTAAGGAAATACAAATTAAACAGTATTCCTTCGAAATTTTGATTTTGCCGCTAAATTTTTTAAGCTGCCTTGTTTTTAAAGATATCGTTTTTCTTTGGTGCCGAATATACAAACATATTAAACTATTTAAAATTATTTTATTTCGAAGACTGAATAATATCGTCACTAAAAAAATCAGTCAGTCGGCACTTTGCCAATTTCGGAACAAAAAATCGTCAAAATGACGATATATCATAAAATCTGGCAGCCCTATTTTTATTATATCTATTTCTTTCTTTGACGTTTCGCTAGCATTTGACACTTAATTACTGGAAGTATTCCAGTTAAAACAGAATCTGTGTTGTCTGTTCTCGCATTCAAATACAAAAACACTTTTTTCTCACAAATCGAGAAACGTTGGAATTTTTTGTTTCACCCTTATAGTGCATTTACATTGTCTCCAAATCTAGTACTTATGAGATTTCGAGCCAAATCTAGTTGTTTTTGTCTAGATTTCCCGTACAAAACAAAATCTACTCCGTGACTAGATTTTGACGAAATCTATTCGAAATCTAGTAGTACTTAGTGATGCAACTATGTTTTTCCCCATATAGCACTAAAAACTACTTCCCTGCACAAAAAAAAAATGACATTTTAACAAAAAAAAACAAAACAAAAACAATAATAGCTGCTTGTTAAAATTGTTAAAAAATTTAAAAATTTCGTAAAATAGTAAAAAAAAATGCAATTGACAAATAATATTGATAAAATAAATGAAGTTGATTATAAAGAAAATGTAATGCAAATTTTTAAATGCCTATTTCTTTATATGTAAGTATGTGTTACACAAAAAACTTTCAGTCGGCGGTTTTTGTTGTGAAAACCAAATCTCGCTAATGTCATACAAGTATAATGTAAACGAACTAGATTTGGAGGCAGATTTCAAATGAAATCTACTAGATTTCAATGTAATGTAAATGCCCTATTAATGTGAGAAATTTTGCAATGCGAGAAATACAGAAACGAGCTACTGGTCCAAATTTCAAGTTTTTAGCTTCAGGCGTTTAGGCTGTACGATGATGAATCAGTCAGTGAGTCAGTCAGTAACGTTACAATTTTATATATATAGATAGGACATTGCAAAAAGGATTTTTTCAAACTGATGCATTTGTATATGTACCGCGATAGTATAGGGGTTGTACAAAATAAAAATGGCATAATAGTCTTATATCAGAATTATAGACGGGCCAGTATAAAAGCGGTAAATTGCAATGAAACAAATAGTTATAATGTACGTTACGACACAAGTATTCTCCAATACAGTAGTTCGTAGTTTACAATGTTCTAAAACCAAAAAAAATTTGGTGGCTAGATGAATAATCTGTTTTTGGCTTTTTTACTTTTCGACCATAGTTTTTAACAATTGCCATATAGGTAAATGCAATGTTTTTTAACAATTTGTCTATAACATTCTTAAATTAAATATAATATTTATCTTCATTATTTGAAGTTCAAAATCAAAACCTATTTCTGAAAATCAAAATCTAATCCATTCTAATAATAATACTCGCGACCTTGTTTTTGAGACTTTTTAATAAATGTGTAAAAATTAATATTGTTTACTAGTGTTTATTATAGTTTAAGTTTGTACAATTTAATATTGTTCAATTAATAAACGTTAAAAAAATTTTAGTAGAAAAATATTATATTTTAAAGTAACAGGAAAAATTTTTATATTTAATATTTTTACTATAGAAAATCTTATTTTCTATTATCTTTAATGTGTTTTAATGGTTGAGATTTTCACTGAATTATTATCAAGTTAAAAATTAGTGTTTTAATTTTACATAAAATTTATAAAACAAAAATTAATATTTTTAAATAAAAAGTATGTATTGTAATTGGCATTCGAAATATTACAAATTATTTGTTTCATTCTATAAATAATTGTTTTTCTCCTTTCTTTTATTTGATTTAAACAACAAAACAAATGTGTTTTCAACTTCACATTACTCAATTCATTCAACAAACCAGTTTGTGTTTACGTTACTGTATAGTCGAACTGCCAGTTTCTAGCTACGTTGTTTAATAAACTAAAAAAAAGAGTTTACGTCAACTGTAAACACAGCAGCTTCTGGTTTTCAGTCGCAAGTTCAGCAGTCTGTGTGTTTAAAATGGAGCGAGTCTGCTGCTGAAAAAAAATGAATTGTGTTACTATTTTTTCAGTAACTGTGCGCACACAGTTCAACTGTTTTAAATATGAATGGTGATGAAAAATGATGGTTCGAACTATTTTCAGTATAGTTGCATGTGTAAAAATACAAACTGGCGACTGAATTTTAAATACTGGAAAGAATCATCGAAGAAGTAATGAAGTGTGACTGTCCCTATAATTTGCAGTCGGGATGTTGATGAGCCGAGATGTTGGCGTACCAGGTAAGTGAGTTTCTCTTAGTTATCTTAGTTTTTTTTGTCAGGCTTTATTTAATTTAAGCTGAGGAAGCCAAAAAGAAATTTCGTAATTTACACCCGGGGCTAAGCAGTTTTCTAAATGAATGTTTTTCCAGTTTCGGTTTAAGTAGAGAAAGGAGCAGCTTGTATTGAGAATCGCTCATTCTTGTTGCTAGATGAAAATGCTCCTCATCCTGGGTATCAATCTGCTGCAAGCATGTTTTGAATAATCCATCCCACCATCTCCTGTTAGTATGTGTCGGGGTTTTTAATTCCACACATAAATTAAACGTGGCTTAAACCAAATTAACAATTTCTTTAATAGCTTCTATTTTTTTATTTACTGCCATTACAAAATATTTAACACAAACAGTAAATTTTTGAGAAAATTTTATAAAAATTTATGCACAAATAAATTAATAAAAATGTAAACAAACATGGACAAATATTGCCGTCGCCGTCTGCCGTTGTATTATATTTATTTTTCTCTCCCGCAACGAGAAATCGCACCGCACCGCAAAAATTGTGTTTAGACTCTTAGTCGAAATTTCTTGTCTTGAGATATTAAGGGTTTTGTCTAAAAAAAACTGTGTTTGGTTTTTATATAAAATTTTTAGCCACTGAAAAAAATGCACATTAATTTTATAAAAAAAAAGATTGTTTTTTAAATAAAAAGAGTGCTTTTTAAAGGATGTAAGTGTTTTGGTCATAAAAGTTAAAATAACAAAAACTGATAAATTTTTTATTTAAATAAATATAAATACCAAGAGAAAAAAAATATTCGAATGGGATTCGAACCCGCCAACACCCAAAAGTTTACTTGTGACATAACGTCTAGAAAACGATCATCACGCTATGCCCCCAGGGGCCGAGCACTTTTCGGGATTTTCACACACACAACCCGATTGTTACCGAAACTCACTTCAAAAATTGTAAAACAAACTATAATTTCATCCAGTTGTATGCTAGCTTTCAAACAGGCAGGTCGCCGTCGGCTTTGTTGTTTAAAAACAAGAACAATACACATTGTAAATATCCAGCTATGGGCACCACTACATTGAAAGCTTTGCATGTGTGGCATTGTATTGGTTTGTTTATGTTTGCATTTGTTGGTTTTTGTACATTTGTACGCTCTGTTTTTTCTCATTTCATGACATGCGACGCACGTCTGCTTCGTTCGAAATGTTCTGCTAGACCTGCGATCGGCAAAATCAGGGCGCCGCGTTTTCTCGTTTCTCTTTTATTCTCTTTTGTTACATACGCGTGTACGCACCAGTGATGCCATTAGGATACGAAAGATACATTTTTCGTATCTTTTGATGACTTCATGTATCATATATAATCCTGAAATTTTTCGTATCTTTTGAATATGTACGCAAAATGTACAGAAATAAAATATTCAACTTTCCGTCTGTGACAAAGTTTTTAAAGTTATAATTTCGTTATGAATACTAAAAAAAAAAACAGTGACAACTAAATAAGCATCGTCGATGGTCAGATCTTACAATATTGGTAAACAGCGTTGCTTAAATTGCAATAAAATTGACTAAATATGTCTTGTTACTGTGTGAACATTGTAAGCTCATTTGTATTAGGCAGCCGTGTAAAATTAGTGCATCTGATAATTGCACCATTGTCAGAAAAATATTTCTATTGGCAACGCCTGCTTACAATATTGTATCATCTGACCACCGTCTGTACGAAGCTATATAAAAATAAGATGTATTTTGATGTTCGGTTTTCAAAGTTCTGTCTGTTAAGATAAAGTGTTAAAAGAAAAATTTATGTGAACATTTTGATATAATCGCCTTAGTATTAACGCCTTAACTCGTATATTCATTTTTACAAAAATGAATTTGTTTCGATAACATCCAAATCAAAATGTAAACATATAATACATTTTAAAGTTTGCTTACTGCATTTTTAAAAATTACATACCTACCCCCCATATTCATAAAAAATATTTTAGGCTTATTGCAGGTTTATGAAACTAATTTTCTATAAAAATTTGTATAATAAACCTTTTATTAGTCAAAAATATTTTTTTTGAATATGGGGGCTAATATTTATGACTTAAATATATTTAAAAATGAATTTATATGATATCATTTTCCTTGCCGTATTCATTAAATAGGAAATAAAAATGTTATGTTAATAAATGGTTAGCGTTGAAAATGGATTTTCAAATTGTTTTCAAAATGTGTCTTTTAAGGAAAAAGTGTATCCTTTTGGAGGCAAAAATGTATCTTTCTCGAAATTTCACTGGCAACACTGCTACACACATTGTAGAGAATTAAACAATATTAACAACAAAATTTGTATAATACATTCAACGCATACAATCGCAAACTGTAATAGTATGGTTGCCGATCGCAGTGCTAGACTAAGCACAATTTCTTTTCTCTGCTTCGCTCATCAATTTTGTGTATGTACACATCGTTCGCTCTTTTTGAACTTTGATTTTGAATTTGCCCATAGCTGTAAATATCTCAACTGAGTATTTTATTTATCTATCTTTTGCAGAATTTCAAATATTTTCAGTACACTTTGAATATTTTTCTACTATTGCATGTATTTATTAAAATGTGGAAAATAGAGTGTGGAAAAAGTTTTAATTTTCATCTAATATATTGAATAAAGCTGCATACAAATTAAAAAAAATAACTTAATTGCATACATGCAATTATATGTATAACAAAAAATATGTTTAATACACAAAAAATTTGTTTTCGACATGTTTATCTAGAAATTCTTTTCAGTGCACCCAAAATACACTCACCACTACAAACACATTTTGAACTGCCTCTCTTTGTGATTACCTCTGGTCTAGACACTCGGCCACTGGTACGCATGCGAAATTAATGTTAATATAAGTAAATAGGCCGTGTATAAAATCTTTTTATATAAACAGATATCTTTGTGTGAGTTTGTTGTTTGTGTATGAAAGGTGAAGAGGCCAAAAAGGGAAACACACAACCACCACTATTTAAAAAGAAAAAACTGCAAATTTACGAAAAAAAAACAATACACAAACTTTTTCACATTTGCAGGGCTACCGTTCGCAATTACTAAAAAGTTGCACAAAAAAAATCGTTTAAGAAAATAAAAGTCGCAAGCATATTTTAATGATTTTTACTAATTTATAATACAATATTAAGCATACCAAACAAAAAAGAATTAAACTAATTTTAAGTGTAGTTTTGAATTTTGATAGTGGTTACACTGCAGTGTTGTTATGCAGTCGATTTATCTGTTTTGCAAGATTTAAAGATTCTGCTAAACATTTCTGATATTTTGATATATAAAACGTGTTCATAGGTCATACTAGTGCCCTAAAATTTAAAATTTTGAGTATTTTCAATAATGTATTTGTACGGGAGGTACAACGCCCACTCTTCCAATCCCGCCCATATCTTGTGGGATGCTGTGAATTGATAACCGATATGTTTGTACATAATTTATACAGCCAGATATACAGAAGTGTATAATGTCTTTGTATCGAAAGTTTCACACCCACTTCTCCAATCCCGCCCGTTTTTTAGAGAGTTGGTGTATTGATAACCAAGATGTTTGTACCAAATTGGCTTTTGCCGTTCTTCAGATATACAGAAAAACGAATTTAAAAACAACAACAACATGGGATTTATGGGAAAATTAGAGGTAGTCGTGGTTTTTTGCTCATATCTCAGCCATTTTTGACCGCTTTGGCTGAATTTCAATAGCAAGTAATGGTGGACTGTATGTGACATAAATGTAAAACAACCTAGCCTCTATCATATCTCGGGTCTTCGGAAAACACATATCAAACGAAAGACGGACAAACTGACATCGTTAAATCAACTTCACTCCTCGTAAGGACCCAGAATAAATATACTTTATAGGGTCTAAGATCAATATTGTAGAAATTACAAACGGAATTAAAGTTTTATATACCCTTTTACCTTCGGTGAAGAGTATAATTAATAATATTTTTATACAAAAAAAAAAAAAAAAACAGTGAAAAAAAATATAAATATTCAATATTGATATTAATAACATTTTTGTTTAGAAAAACAAAGTATTCTCAAATTTTGCGGGTAGAGACAGTTTTACAAATCCGTTTTTTGGGGATCAAATAATATCGCGTGTTTTCTGATTTTAACTGGCTCCCATTTTTTTTTTTTTTTTTTAAGGACTTTAAGGGTGAGGTGTATTCCAATAAGCCATGAACCATCCAACAGCTAAAGGCGAGTATCCGAGAAGAATTGAGGACGCTAATACCTAAAGTTTTAAGAAATGTTTTGGGAAATGCACTGCACGTCAGTTCGAAACTATAGGCACCATTTGAAAGATACTATCTTAAAACATAATGTGAACATATTTTCAATCTATAATCTTAATTTTTTAAATGCCCAGTGATTAATTGCCAGTTTTTACTTCTGTTCTAAAAAGTGTAGGTATCGATTTTTCTGGTTCGCATTTAAAAATAAATTGATGCAACTTAAAGGGATTTTAGATTTTATTTATTTAAATTAAGTACAATTTTTAATAAATACTTATATCATATTTTGCCGTTTAGCAAACTGTTGGCATATATTTGGCTTTTTTGCACATATATAGCCTTGATTTGTATCACATTCTGAAGGATATAAATCATACCTTGTGTCACCCATACCATATAAGGTCATACATTTATCATTATTAGCTTCCCAACCAATTCTAACCCAAAACGGTTGATAATATCTTAAATAAAATCCATGTTTTTTAATTGCAAAGAAATTGTAGATATAATAAACTTACACAATATCATAGTTCTTTGCATAAAAATCGTTAAGTTCTTTTTTGGTTTTGAATTTTACCAGGACCATTTCCTTTTGCATACATATTTCCCTGGCGTCAGCAAAATTGGCCTAAATCATGTGCGAAAGAATCGTTAATCTTTTATCTTTGTATTAAGTACCTTTTTTTATTTCTCTTAAGTTCTAAAGTTATAAACAAATTTTCTAATCAAGTTTCCTTACCTCGGGATCAACAGTAAATAAATAATCATCCGCTTTAGTTCCAGATATGGCAGAAATTACCAAAATAATTACAAAAAGTTTAACCGAATTCATGTTTAATGTCAAGAAGAAACTGTGCCAATCCGAATTTCTGAGCAGATTTATATACTGCAGATTTGGAGAGAAAAAGCAGTGATTTATAATAGGTAATGTCATTATCGAACTGATTTATATACGTATGAAATTCATATTCATGAAGGTATAAATGTATATTCTTTAACTATTTCTGTTAATTGTTATCTGTGTTAGGAAACAGCACTTTAATAAAATTAATTTTATGGAATCAAGATAAAATTTGGAAAGGCAAAAACTTAATGCCAGTGAACTCGAAAATATTATCTAAAATTATAAAAATCTTTAACAACTTGTTTTCATTTAAATGAAAAAAAAAAACAACTTTATCTTGAAATCAGTGGTGTCAATTATGATTGTATTGGTGCGAATACTCTTGTCTCTTTCATTCTCAGCGGGAGGAATCTGCGGTTGCGAGGCCTAATTAACATACATATTTTGCTATGAAGACTTTAGAGCAATTAATAATAATACAATTATCGAAAAATGTTGAGTTATGGAAAGACACACTCAGTTATTATTTAAATAAATTTAATTTGGAACCTGCATTTCGCAGAAACTTTGCTTATTTTTTGGAAAAATTGAGCATTTGACAATATTTGAAGTCATTTTACTACCTTATTAAATTCTTTCTAATATTTTTAATTTGGTGCTCAACATACCTTTGCAAATGCCAACAATGAAAATTCATTTGCACATGCTAATGCAAATAATAACTCCATTAAGTTTAAAAATATTCTATAATTATTAACCACCATAATAAAAAGAGAAGATTTTACTAGCCTATAAAAATATACTTTTATTTACCAATAATATCTTCTAAATTTAAATTGCAGTTTCGAAACAACAAAACATTTTTTAGGTTTGTGGACGTTAAACAATAAAGTTTCATTAATACATTAATAATACACATCTTCTTACCCAAAAATTTTACCTGCTGTCACATTTGCTTTTATGTGTATAGGTTTACACATAAATTGTAGGAAAACAAGACTTTTTTAAATATTTTTACTTACTTGAGAAAAGTGTTTTCAAAGGAAAAAAAAAATCCATTGACGCGATTGGTACAGAAAGAAAAATATTTTTACAAGCACAAAATACCAACAAATTCTTGTGGCTATTTTTTTCTTAATAATTTCTGCATTTAGGTACGTCTTTTTAACGAAAGAAAAAGGGACCCTTTAAAAGGCAACAAAGAATTTTTTTCACAAACAAAACACATATCGTTAGCTTAAATGCAAAACAATGTAGATATTATTTGTCAATCATTGTACAATGTCAAAAACAGAAATAAAACAAAACATAAACAAAGATAATAAATAATAAATATATTATTTCTGTTTAGAGGCCTCAAAACAGGCCGTGCGATATTTCGATATTTCCCGCTGAATGAGAGTGTTTTGCAGTAAAAAATTATATTTTACGCAAAATAAAAGAGCGTAAGCGTACATGT
This sequence comes from Pollenia amentaria, assembly GCA_943735925.1. NCBI lineage: Eukaryota > Metazoa > Arthropoda > Insecta > Diptera > Polleniidae > Pollenia > Pollenia amentaria. The sequence continues at coordinate 63,962,335 of OX031008.1, read as the reverse complement.
GAGTTTTGCTGACACAATTGTGCATGACGCTGACACCCCTGCTTTAAATGTTATGTCAACTGAATACACTTTAAATAAATAACATTTAAGAATTTGTTAGTGCTTTTAATTTAGATTCATGAAATATGAAAAAAATATTTCATCATTCTCTACGATTTCTTTCAAGGTATTTAATTAGTAATTATTCAATATCCTAAAAACTGTTGATTTAAAAGAAGTAGTGACCAAAATTGAACGTTAAAAAATTCTAATAGAAATATCATGGGAATTCACAGAAACATTTTCAACTTTAAATAAGAACTCTTAAATATAAAGTACAGGGATGTAAAATGTGGTTTTAACTTTTGTACCAATTAAAAAAAAAAAATGTACTTATTGGATTTTCACGGTACCCTTTTTTTTAATAGTTTATTAAAACAACAAAAAGTACATAAAAATTAAATTGTACACAAAAAAAAACTTAACATTAACATTAGGGTATTCATTTAATCGGGCTTTTGCTTTAATCGGTTAATCGCTTGATTAATTAACCGAGGTTTTGATTTAATCGGTTAATAATCGGTTAATTGTGTAATTGATCGGTTAACCGATTAATAATTTTTTTTTTGTAAATTAAGTAATTTCAATAAATAAAAATGCATAAATTATTTATTATTTGGAGTTTATTAGTAAAAAAAAATCAATAACATAACAAACAACAATTCTTGAACTAAAACGAGCAAACAAAAAATTAATTCATAACTATTTAATACATATTTTGAATTATTATGTATTAAACAATAAACTGTGAGATCATTTGATAAGTTATTTCAATAGTTTAAGGAGATCTTATAAAATAATCTTTTAGAAAAATAATTTGATTTAATTGTTTAGGATTTAAGCGATTCTTTTCTTTAGTTTTGATAAAACTTGACTCGGAGAAAATTCTTTCACTTATAGTAGATGTTAGAGAAATCGAAAGCAACCCATAATACAGAATATCTAATTTTTCAGTCCTTTTCCTGGATTTCTCTAAACATATATAATCTTTCATTATACCATTAGAGCCCTGTTTGAATTTTTTTAAATTTTTAACACTTGTAATTGTTTCGGTTAATTTCGTTAAAAGATTGTTTGTGTTGCTATCGAGAGTTTCTTCTGTTGTCATCTGACTCATCCTGGCAACGCTCAGCACCAAAAATTCTGCAAAAAAGTTTATTTCCAAACTCCTTAGTTTCTGTTTTTGTACTGTATTTTAAGAATGGATTGCTAGAAGGAAATATGCCTGAGTGGTATAAAATAAGTGTATTTAAAACTTGTACTCGTATTTCATTAAATCGAATCCTTAGATTTTTAATTGAATCATTGGCAATAGTGTTATTGGCTTTTATTAAATTATTAATCAAAAACTTAATAATTCTCTCAAACTCATTTAGGGCCATTATTACAACTTACAAATAGTTATTTTTAGGATGCTATCTGACAGATAAATAGTTTTTGGTTATTACAAGTTAACATTAACCTAAAAAGTGACTGATAAGCTAACATCAGGTTTGTCCTCATGGTAACTTTACAAATGAACTTTAAGAACTTGAAGATGCTATATTTTCTGCTGAAGATATGGTAGCATCAGTGACAGTTTTAAGTCAAATTAAATTATGCAAACTTAAAAAAAACACAAAAAACAAAACAATTTACCATTAAGAACAAAAATAAAGCACAACAATTTAATTCTTTTTTTAATTAAAGAAAGAAACAAAAGCAAGTCGTTGCCACTACGTATTTTAACAACCAAATGGAAAAAATGGAAAAAACTTATTGGTCACTTTATCGTTCAAGAAAGCTATTGTTCACGTTAACTATCAGCAACTTTATCATTAGGTTGTAATAACACAGTACAACACATGATTTGCCAACTCAATTCTGTGAACTGTATGTGAAATTAGACCCAAAAAGAAGAATTTCTGCATCATTCGTTTTGTCTTCTTACCTGCGATTTGAAGTTAGTATCGATTTGAAGTTAGTACTATCGTATAGGGGAATTTATCACGTTTTAGGCCCTGTTGTTTGACATAGCTCGACAACCACTAGCCCAATTTAGTTGAAATAAATTTTAAAAAATTAAGAATTACAATTCCCTTAATCTGTTCATATATTGTTTTCCTATACAAGTAACACTTTCGAAGTTAAAAATGAATGTATAAAGGGAAAAAATTATTTTTTGCCTAAAAATTTAAATTTTTTTTTTTAAAAATACATAAAAAATCCAAAATGGAAAAAAGTTTCAAGTCTAGTTATTTTTTCGCAAAGTCACATAACCTATGAGCAAAATGAGACAAAGATCATAAAAATCGATGCACGCGTTTCGCTTTTATTCGCAATTGAGTAAAGGTATGAATTTCAAAAATCAGTTATAGCCACCACCCTTAAAATAAAAATATAAATTAAAAAATTATCATGCAAAAAAAAACTTTATTTATAAAAACTTAATGAAAATAAAATAATATGCAATTAATACGCAATTATAATATGCATAAAAACAAAATTTAGAACATTTTTTCAATTATTGGCAATATCCATCCTTGTAGAAGTTGACGCTTGTGGTTCTGATGATCTTGTTTTCTTCGTAGGTTGTTCATATTCATGGTCTGAGTCTGTATCGTCATCCGAGATACACATACTATTCAAGGGCGTGTTTCTTTCACTGTGTCCACCAATTTCAATGTCTTCATCTTCGGTGCTTTCTTCAAACTGCATAATTGTGGAACTCCACCAACAAACCTCCGCAAGCAATGCATCCAATTTTTTGCTTTTGAACCGCTTTTCAAATGGCATGGTCACCTGGTGGAACCTCTCTCCTTGTTCGTCTGATTCCTGAGGTGATTGTGCCAAAAAAGTATCGAGGTGGTGGTGCAAGAAATGCAATTTCAGCGTCATGGATGCACCGATTTTTTCGAAATAAAACAGCAACCTGTCCACTCGTTGCTGTATCTTTTCTCGCTGGACACGGTTCTTTCCTAGAACGCCTTCTATTACTTCTTTCAATGCGTTCCATGCATGTTGGTGGTCGTGATGCTCTGAAAGCAAATGTGTGAAAGAATCACTTTTGATCAATTTCCGAATATCAGGTCCATTGAGAATACCTGTTTTAAATACATAAGAAAAACGAAAAAATTATTGGTAATGCGAATGTATAGAAATTAACAAATTTAGATATGACAATATTGAAATACAGAGTACGATACGTACCGTTTTTAATTTTCTCATCACTGAGTTTCGGAAAGATGGATTTCAAACAGTCAAAGACGCCGTTAACTTTTTTGACCACCACTTCAACGAATTTCCCAGCTATTCCCAGTTTCATGTGGAGCGGTGGCAACAAAATATCATCCAGGTCCTTTATCATAGGTTCATTGCGTAATTTTAATTGTTTGTTGAGCTCGGGAGTTCTTCCTTTCCAATCTTTACATTGATATTGATTTCCTTTGTATCGTGAATCCCAATTACAAAGGAAGCAGAAGTATTTTGGATATCCGCCCTTTTCTATAATCCCTTGTAGTATGTTGACCACCTTCAGATCGCAACAAATGTTCCATTTGTGTTCATCGTATTTGATTTTCTTCAAAATTTCGCCCAATGCTTCATACGTTTCCTTCATAGTTGTGCTGAATCCCAATGGAATGCATAATTTTTTATTTTTTTTGTGCAGCAGCACAGCCTTCAAACTAGTAACTGAACCATCGATGAATAAACGCCAGTCGCCAGCGATATAATCCATTCCCAATTTTTTCACTAAACCTGGGATATCATGGCAGTACGTGAACGTATTTGCTTCGTCAACGGAATAAAATTTCTGAAAATCAGCTTGGCGTTGTCGGTATGATGTTGCGCTGACATTTTGCTGTGTGAGTTTTCTTCTCTTCAAAAATGATGTCAGCCATTCGGAGTCGTGTTGTGATAGTCCCAGCTTGGCCACAATGTAATCCATTTCGATTTGTGGTAGCGGTTGTGGTGCACTATTTTCAATATCGGGTATCCAATCAGCATCATCCAAATCGGTCGGATTGGTGAAAACGGTTTCGGCTAGCAGGGACACAGTATCCGCACTCGGAGGTTTAGGTGCATCGGTATCAGCAGGGCGTTGCACTGGAAGTGTGGCAGTAAATGCAGCAGTGTATACTTTTGTTTTCAATTGTTGACAAATCTGTCTGTCGCGGTCGTTGAAGATAGACGTGTTTTCTAAACTCGGCATACGGTTTATTTTTTTTTTTTTGAACAAATAAAGTATAAAAAAAGTAAATACAAGAAAAAGAAAAAAAAAAAAAAAAATTACATGTATGTACATACATACATAAACACACATTTTTTCATTATCGGTGTTGATAAACAATAACAAATAAGAAGAGCACAACTGTAAACAGTAAAAGAAAAAAAAAAACTCTTATGAGTGCAAACAGTAGAAATGCATATATCACAGTGAGTGTTAGCGAAAAAAATACAGAAATAAAAAAAAGAATCGATGATAGCAAATACCTAACGGCTAAACCTATTACTCGTACGCGATCCCTCTCGCCGTCTGTATTTAATAACACGGTTGATACAATAACAAATACAAAACCTGCTAGCGTTGCCTCAACAGCAAAAACAATTTTAATAAGTGATGTAAATATTAACCCCCAATCAGGCATAATAGAAAACTCAGTATCACCTTCGGTGTCTAATAATACGGTTGATATTAATACAATAAAAAATATAAAACCTGCAAGCGGTGCCTCAGCGGCAAAAACGATTTTAATAAGTGATGAAAATATTACCCTCAAATCAGGCATGATGGAAAACTCAGCTCCACAAGTAAAAAGTGGTCAAAAGCCTCAAGTACAAGTTGGTATGGACAGGTACATAACAGTGCTTAAACGGGGTCGCAGCCCTACCTCTGCAGCAGTTGCTTCGGCCTCAAAAGTACCATCTTTTGATAAAATAAATGCTCAAAATCGATTTGCAATTCTGGAGGATGAATCCTCTGAAGCACCAAACGTCATAAAATCGTCCAAGCCTCCCCCGATATATCTTAGGGAGCAAAACTCAAATGAGCTCATAAAGAGTTTGATATCGGTGATAGGTGAAAATTCGTTTTACGTAGCTGCTATCAAGCGTGGTAGTATAAACGAGACAAAAATACAAGTCAATAATGAGAATGATTTTCGCAAAATTATAAACAAATTTGAAGTACTTAAAAAAAACTTTTATACATACCAACTGAAAAGCAGTAAAGGTCTCCAGGTAGTGATTAAGGGCATTGACTCATGTGTGGACCCAGAAGAGGTAAAAACATTCCTCGAAGAAAAAGGCTTCAAAATAAAACATGTAGTAAATATAAAAAATAGAGAAAAAAACCCCCAACCACTTTTTCGAGTGGAGTTTGAACCCGGCGACGTAAAGCTTAAGAAAAATGAAACGCACCCTATTTACAATTTGAAATATATTCTCTATAGAAGAGTAACTATAGAAGAGCCACACAAAAGAAATGGTCCCGTTCAGTGTTTAAACTGTCAAGAATATGGTCATACTAAGGCATATTGCTATTTACCCCCTGTTTGCGTAGTATGTGGTGAATTACATGGTACAGATCTTTGCGATAAGTCTAAAACCGACCCCAACGTAAAAAAATGTAGCAACTGTGGCGGTAATCACACTGCCAATTATAGAGGATGCCCTGTATATACCATCGTCAAGCAGTCAGTTGGACCGAAAACTAATCCCCCTCAAATGCAGGTAACAAATCAAGTAAGCACTGGTGACATTCAGGCCCCGCAGCCTAGTAATAACAGAACCTCTTATGCTAACGTCGTAAAATCAAACCATGCGCCAACGCAAGGTGATTTGCCAAATAATGATGAGACCCCAGTTTCTAATTTAAGTCGTCTAGAAAAAACCATGGAAACACTAGTACAAACAGTAACAAACTTTACAAATACAATGGGTAATATGATGCAGGAAATTCTTAGAATGCAATCGATGTTATTGCAATCTGTACTTAACAAGCCATGAACTGTTTAAAAATCTGTTTTTGGAACGCGAACGGCATCCGCCAACATAAAAATGAATTAGAATACTTTCTTAAAAATAAACAAATTGATGTCATGATGGTTTCTGAAACTCATTTGACCTCAAGAAATACGTTTAACATCAATGGTTATATACTATATGATACCAAGGACCCTCGAGATAGAGCTTGTGGTGGTTCTGCCATTTTGATAAAAAATCGAGTCAAACACTACCTAATGTGTGATCATCGTGAGGATTATCTCCAAGCAACGAACATTTGTGTTGAAGAGCTGAATCGTAGCATTGTAATCTCATCTTTATACTCTCCACCTAGATTTTCAATATCAGAAAGCCAATATTGTGAATATTATAAATCACTAGGACCCTGTTTCCTGGCCGCTGGCGATTATAACGCTAAACATACCTTCTGGGGGTCACGACTAATAACACCAAAGGGTCGTGTTTTGTTTAATACAATCTCTAAAATGAATTTAAATGTTGTCGCGAGCGGCCAACCAACATATTGGCCTGCTGACCCGCAAAAAATTCCAGATGTCATCGATTTTGGCGTGGTTAAAAACATCCCCACAGAAACGATTCACGTTGAAGCTTCCCTAGAATTATCTTCCGACCACACACCTACAATTGTTACTATAATGAACCCCAATAGAATTGTATCTCCGACTGGTTACCTAGCGACGTCAGCCACACAAATAAATTGGTTAAAATATAAAAAATATCTCAGTGCCCATTGCACAGAAAATATTCCGCTCAGTACACCGGAGTATGTAGATCGCTCTATTGATAATTTTGACAGTTTTCTGAAACTAGCTGTTCAACATTCCAATATTGCCCCCAAAAAAACAAAAACTATTAAAATATATTCCACAGATGTCGAGCGTCTCTTGTCTGAAAAAAGGAGGGCACGAAGAGAGTGGCAATTGCACAGATCTCCTCAACTTAAGAACTTGCTAAAAGAGTGTACAAAAAGATTAAGAAAGTTATTGCAGACTCAGAAAACGGCTTCTCTGGAAAAATATCTTAAGGAACTTGATGCAACTCCACAATCGGACTACTCATTATGGCGTGCAGCTAGAAACCTCAAAAGGCCAGTTGTCTCTAAACCACCATTAAGAAACTTGAATGGAAGTTGGGCAAGAAATGATGTTGAAAAAAGAAATCTGTTTGTAAGCCACTTGAAAAACGTATTTACACCTAATATATCTCACAATATTGCGGTCGATTTACCACCTGTTGCTGCTAGAGCAGCTATTCCCCTAAGATTTGAGATGAGAGAAATCGAAAAGGTTATATGTGACTTAAACACTAAGAAGGCACCTGGCATTGATAAGATCAGCAATAAAATGCTATTAGAGCTACCTCGCGTAGCAAAGAAAATTATTCTTTTTATTTTTAATGCTATTTTACGCCTTGAATACTTTCCTCAAAAATGGAAGGTTTCCTTAGTTACCATGATACCAAAGCCAGGTAAAGATCATACGAAAGTTGAGTCTTATAGGCCTATTAGCTTATTATCAAATATGTCAAAGCTATTTGAGAAATTATTAGTTTCAAAGTTAACACCGATTTTAAGTGAAAATAGATGTATTCCAAACCATCAATTCGGATTTAGAAGAAAACACAGCACAATTGAACAAACTCATCGAATAGTAAATGTCATAAGAAAAACATTTGAAGAAAAAAAATATTGCTCAGCACTCTTCATCGATGTTTCGCAAGCTTTTGACAAAGTCTGGCATGAAGGCTTATTACACAAATTGAAGCAAAATTTACCAGCAAACACACACAAACTGTTAGAAAGCTACTTAGTCGGTCGTCAATTTATTATTAAAGAAGGAAATTCCTTAAGTTCACCTCAGCCGATTGGCGCTGGAGTCCCACAGGGCAGCATCCTGGGCCCTCTATTATACTTAATTTATACTTCGGACATGCCAACAAACAACTACACCCAAACTTCAACATTTGCAGACGACACAGCTTTTCTAAGCGTCCACGAAAACCGTTATGAAGCATCTCGTTACCTACAGCATCATATATTTCAACTAGAAATATGGCTAAGACAATGGAGGATAATGGTCAATGAGCAAAAATGCGTACATATAACATTCACCCTGCGCCGGGAATCTTGCCCCCCTATTACAATCAATAATCAAATTATTCCTCAACATTCGCATGTAAAATATCTCGGTATACATCTGGATCGGCGATTAACGTGGAAATGCCATATAGAGGCAAAATTAACTCAAATGAAACTAAAAGCCATCCAAATTCATTGGCTTATTGGAAGAAATTCTGTTCTTAGACTCGATTGCAAGCTTCTACTTTACAACTCTATCTTAAAGCCTATCTGGTGCTACGGTATTCAACTATGGGGCACTGCCTCGGCCTCTAATATCGAAAAAATTCAAAGGCGCCAAAATAAACTTCTTCGTATAATCACAGCCGCCCCCTGGTATGTTAAAAACTCAAACATTCATAAGGATCTCAACGTGCCATTAGTAAAAACTATGATTACAAAATATGCAGTAAAATATTTAAAAAGACTTGAACAACACCCAAATCCTTTAGCTCGAAATATTTTAAATCATGGCGGCCACACTCGCTTAAGGAGAAGAGACACTGCAGCACTTACCCAACTAGATGAGAGATAAACACCTATATAAGTGAACAGAACCCGTGATGAAGAAAATTTTTGTCTGGCACTGGCAGGACATAAATAAAGTATTAGGTTAAGATTTGATAAATTATTGTTAGTTCATATTAAATATATGAAGATTCAATAAATAAATAAAAAAAAAAAAAAAAAAAAAAAAAAAAAAAAAAAAAAAAAAAAAAAAAAAAAAAAAAAAAAAAATTGTTGTCTGTTTAATCCAGGACGAAAATTTATGCATGCATAGCACCTGGATTCATCATGTCCAGTTGTGTCTTCCACCCAAATTACTGGCTTCATAAAAGATAACCTTCTACTTTTTCCGTGAATCCATTTTAGAAAGGTAGTATAACAACTGTTGCACACTGTGTTCGGCGTAAAATTTGCACCACTTAAATCTGCTTCATTGAAATAATTACAATACGCGGTTTTGAATTGCTCAGTAAACAAATTTTTTCGATCTTTTTTCTGTATTTTTCGGACGATATGACCACAAACGTAACAATATTCATCCAAATATGGGCACTTGTTGTTTTCCATATTGATATATTTTATGTTTTGTTGTTATTCACTTTTAAAAAACTGGAGAAAAATCACTTTTACTGTTCGCGTTCGTCGGCACTGGCTGAATGCCAAAAATCGATCAATGCACACCTATAAATACTACGTATTTTTGAATATTTTACTGCCAGGTACTTATAAATGGGCGCATATTTTAAGGGCGGCTGGCTATATACCTGATTCAGCACTTGTACGTTTCAAACTTTCCAAATAATGACCACCCTTAAATGTGGGTGCAATTTCTGTAAAAAAATCATATAGGTAGCCACCGGAAAACCCCAAATAATAAAAAGGTCCACTTTCCGTTTAATTGTCCACGTACATTTATTACCGCAATCATAAAAATCAAATAACCTTTTGTTTATTCCTTTTTTTTTAATTCTCAGAATCATGAAAAAGGTGTCAATGTTTTCTCCAAATAATGTTGTGCATATCTCGAGCAAATTTTTGAAATTCATACATTTACTCAATTGCGAATAAAAGCGAAACGCGTGCATCGATTTTTATGATCTTTGTCTCATTTTGCTCATAGGTTATGTGACTGAAATGACTTGAAACTTTTTTCCATTTTGGATTTTTTATGTATTTTTAAAAAAAAAATTTAAATTTTTAGGCAAAAAATAATTTTTTCCCTTTATACATTCATTTTTAACTTCGAAAGTGTTACTTGTATAGGAAAACAATATATGAACAGATTAAGGGAATTGTAATTCTTAATTTTTTAAAATTTATTTCAACTAAATTGGGCTAGTGGTTGTCGAGCTATGTCAAACAACAGGGCCTAAAACGTGATAAATTCCCCTATACGATAGTACTAACTTCAAATCGATACTAACTTCAAATCGCAGGTAAGAAGACAAAACGAATGATGCAGAAATTCTTCTTTTTGGGTCTAATTTCACATACAGTTCACAGAATTGAGTTGGCAATCAATTAACTGAAAAATGTTGTACTGTGTAATGGCCCTTAGAGTTGCAGAGTCTTTACTAAGCTCTTTTATAGCCACGTCCAAGGGCTTTAAGGTTTTACTTAAGTTTTCTAAAACTTGTATATCCGAGTTAGTGAAAAGATCTAAATCAAAATCAGCCAGAACATGATTCATACATTTATATATACGAAGAAATTTGTCTACCATTTTGAGCAACGATGACCAACGATGTTTTACATCATGTATAAGGCGAATCTCGATCCCTTCTTGCATCTTTACGTATGCTTGTAGTTTTTGCTGTTTCTCATTTGACTTATTAAAAAGTTTGCAGCATTTACGAACACGGTTAATAGTTTTATAAATTTCTGCTTTAATTTCAAATTCCGTTTTTATTTCAAACTCGCTATAGTCATCGTCATCATCATCATTTTCGATTTCAAAATCACTATCTTCAAACTCACAATCTTCTTCTCCTTCATTTTGATATGGTACTTCAATTTTCTTTGCATAAAGTGTGTCTACAACGGATAAGTAGATTGCATGATTAATGCAAAGTTGCGATTCAGCGCAAATACTTTTGCCATACTTTTTCATTACAGCGGCGCCGTCGTGAGTAGAACACACAATGGGGGGATTCACAAGGTGTGCTATCAAGTCATATCGTCATAATGTCCTAAATAATATTTTACAATTGTTTAAAAAAAAAAATATTGTTGTGTTTTAAACAACATAAAAAAATAAAGGGGGGATTCACAAGGTGTGCTATCAAGTCATATTGTCATAATGTCCTAAATAATATTTTACAATTGTTTAAAAAAAAAAATATTGTTGTGTTTTAAACAACATAAAAAAATATTTTTTTTTTTAAACAATTGTAAAATATTATTTAGGACATTATGCCAATATGACTTGATAGCACACCTTGTGAATCCCCCCATAGTGTCTATCAAAACTAAACCCAAATTCTTGCACTTTTTTTTCTATTGTGTCAGTAATATCACTATGCTAGTTGAAAAAACAGACAAGCCGGGCACATAGCGTTTTAACATAATTTGGGTACGCTGAATCCAGTGGTGCCCGCGGTTTTTTAAGATTGGCTCTGGTTTTCGAGATATACCGTTATTTCGAAAATGGAGGAGGTTGCACATCATATATTCGCGTAACTCAAAAACGGTTTAGTTTATTGAAATTACTGAAAAAATTCCGCAATAAAATTTCCTTTAAGAAAAGTAAAACCCCTTTCTAATATCCGCAGTCGTTTTAGAAACATATTTTTTTTTTGGAAAAAAAAAATAATTTTTTAACAAAATTTCGAAATGTTTGTTTTTTAAAAATTCATAAAAAATTGGAAAATGCAGCTATGCTTCTAATTTAAAATCAAAAGTTGTAGACAGACTGTAATCACTTATAGCTTATTTTGTTTGAAACTTTGTTTTTTATGCGCATAGAACCCTAGCCTTAAATTTTGCACCTGCAGCGCCTGAGATACCCCTACACGGGCCAAATGTATGTCCAGCGCAACTTTATTTTCCATTCCCATCATTTGTTTCTAAGACCGACCTCCAATGTTTTTTGTTCTTAACATTTTCTTAAAACATAGTTGCCATATATCTCCACCCCTTAGGGGGGCTCCCATACAAATATGGCCGTTTAATGAAATTCTTAAATTTGGCTCCTGCAGCGCCTATGATGCCCCGAGGTTGGGCAAATGTATGACCAACCCCACTTTATTTTTCATCTCAATCATTTATTTCTAACATACCCACCAGCTATCTCCATTGCTTAAGGGGGCTTCCATACAAAATGTTCAATGCAGAGTAGAAATATATTGAAGAAAAAGTCCCTTAAATTCCCAGAAGTCGCCCCTAGTGGTATATAATGTATGACCGACCTCAATTAATTTTTTGTTCTTAACATTTTCTCGAGACATACTTGCCCCTTATCTTCACTTCTTAGGTGGGCTCCCATACAAATATTGCGTTTTATGAAATTCTTAAATTAATTAAAATTTGTCGACTTTTGTGAATAAAATCAAAAGTTGCAAACAGATTTTAATCATTTATGGCTTGTTTTGTTTGGAATTTCGTTTTTTATACGTCTGCAATAAATTAGAAGCATAGGTGCATTTCCAATTTTTTATGAATTTTTAAAAAACAAAAATTTCGAAATTTTGTTAAAAAAATTATGTTTCTAAAACGACTGCGGATATTAGAAAGGGGTTTTACTTTTAAGTTTTTTCAATAAGCTAAACCGTTTTTGAGTTATGCGAACATATGTTGTGCAACCTCTTCCATTTTCGAAATAACGGTATATCTCGAAAACCAGAGCCAATCTTAAAAAACCACGGGCACCACTGGATTCAGCGTACCTGAATTATGTTAAAACGCCAGGTGCTCAGCTTGTCACAAAAAAAGTGTCAATTTCTTGCACAGTGTATTTAATGATGTGCCTTTTTGCTTTAGCTCTTCTAATCCCAAATTTTAAATTTTAAAAGAGCTAGATGTTGGGTCGTAGTATCTGAGGGTAACGTTGATATATTTAAGGTAAGATATATCAGACCATTCGTCTACAATAATTGAGAAACGTCCTTTATTTTTACCATTTTTTTAATATCAACTATATGGAAGTTTGGTATGTTCGGGCTATTAAAATTTCTTTGGTAATTCTGGTTATTAGGGAAGCCTTTCAAGGTATTTGATGGGGTCAATAATAATGGTTGGAGGGTTGGGCTGTGTTATTTTGCTAGTGTGTCTATTGAAAACGGAAAAGTCTTTCAAAAATGTTGTCTTGGTCTAATGGGTCGTTGTCTTCGTCATCTTCTAACGGTACGTCTTTCTTGAGTGTCGCTATTGTTTCTTTGTCCAATATGTTCGTACACCTCGGTCAGGTAGCCGTCGTTTGAGTCAAATCCTCTGTCCAGTTCTATTGAATGTATTCCTAAAAATTGGTTTGTTTGTTCAAACTCGGGATCGGAAACGTAATCCGATGTTGACTCTACTGATTCCGTGTCACTCATAAGACGTATATGTATATTATACTATTAATACTTAAATGAAACTTACTAAGCTATTGTTCACGAATTTCCTGGTCCTCCTTCCTTGGTTTGCTGGAACTCGTGTTGTTGTTGTTCTGGTTTCTCACTTCTTAGCTCTACCTGTTTCCCACTGCTCACGAATTTCTTGGTCTTCCTTCTTCGGTTTGTTGATTTGATTTCTGTGGTCTCTTACTCTTTAGCTTGACCTGGTTTTCGCTGCTGGTCTTCTCTTTTCGGTTTGTTGATTTGGTTTCAAGTAAAAAATTTTATGACTGTGATTCTTAAGGATATCACTTTTTTAATTTTTGTCTTTTTAAAAATTGTATGACTGTGTTTCACTTTTTAATTTTAGTCCTTTAAGAAAAAATTTTATGACTGTGATTCTTAAGGATATCACTTTTTTTAATTTTTGTCTTTTTTAAAAATTTTATGACTGTGTTTCACTTTTTAATTTTAGTTTTTTGAAGAAAAAATTTTATGACTGTGATTCTTAAAAATTTTATGACTGTGTTTCACTTTTTAATTTTAGTCTTTTAAGAAAAAATTTTATGACTGTGGTTCTTAAGGATATCACGTCTTTAATGTTAGTCTTTTTTTATTTAAAGGTTGTTTTTCCTTAGTATTGTAAGGACTACGGCACTATTGTTCCCGACTATTTTCAGGTTCACGGTTTAGTCCTTGGTAATGCAAGGTTCGCTTATTGCAGATTCGCGTAATTTTCATTAATATGAAAGAAAGAGTATTATCCTTCCGCGAATCCTACCGACTGCGCCAATTAGATGAATGTTAATTTTATTAAAAAAATAAAAAAAACACACTGTTTATCTTTTTAAATCGATTTTATTGTTTTGTCTGCTGTGGTAATGCACAGCAAGACAACTAAGTATAAGATACAACTGACAACTATCTTTTTTGATACTTATTATTTATAGTAATTATAAGGTATTAATTGAAGAATGAAAAAGAGAGATCTCAGCAATTTATTTAGACAAAATTATGGGGAACTTTCAGTGGCCTGATACAGTTCTGTGAACTCGTCGGTCGATTGACCTGATTTGTTATTTCTTTGTTATGTGTTCGCAAATAATTCCAAAGAATTATTTGGATTGTGGCGGAAGTGTTACACGCGTCGATATGACAACCGTCTTGAAAGTAATTTTATAATAAAAGTACATACAAACATACATATGTATGTCAAGGTTTGTATGTTTTTATGTTGTGAACATTGGTGTGGCTGTAACTTTTAACTTCTAAAACGTCGTTTGAATTAAGGTTTTTTTTAATGTACATCTCAGCTTTAACACCAATAAAAATATTTAGAACGTTAGAACGATCATGTTTTTTATTGAAATCGACTACAGTGTCGCTGTGTATTACATCTTTTTTTTTTTATAAAATTACTTAAAATGAGTAAAAAATTGAACTTTAAACTTGAGTATAAATATGGCAAACGGGAGCCTTCTGACTGGAATTCTTTGTTAAGATTATTTATTATGGGTAGTATATATGGCAAAAATAAAAAATAGCATTTGACTTTAGAAGACATATTTTCCGCAGCTCTTATTCCTTTGACTTCTTAAAAACAGGATACAAGATACAGTACAAAAGCATCCCACTATTCTATAATTCTTACAATAACTCCCTCCAAAGAAAGTCATCTTGTAAAAGAAACACCTTATATCTTATGAGGTGGTGCATAACAGTATTCCTGAAATTCTTTTAGTTCAGTAATTCATTTAGGACTATGGGAAAAAAACTGTAAATATTACGACAAGGAACCTCAATTTTTTTTGGAAGCTGTTTACATGCGTAGCTTGAACAAAGGTGGAGAGGGTGACACGTGCATGTTAATGTAAAATAAATGAACTTCATTGCAAAGAAAGGTTTCAAAGAAACGTGCAACTAAAACAATACATTTCTTCATTGCTACGTCCGTAGTTTCATCAACAATCAATGAAAATCTTCTGTTTTTTAAAATAGGCATTTTATTCTCGCTTGCCTGCTTTGCGATATAGTTAGCTACTCCAACAGACTTTGTCCTACCACATTTAATAAGTTTTGCTATAGCTGAATCTGGACAACACTCAACCAATAAGGCTGGTAAGTAGTCCATTAGCAAAAATGCTAAATTAAAAAAACAACAACACTCCTTTTGTTCTTGTGTGCCTTCTTTTTTTAAGTTTGTTGAATATGTTAATTTTTTTAAATTTATTAAAAATTGTTAATTTTTTGTCAAATATTCAAGAAAAAATCCCTGAAGAAGGCACACAACGGAGTGCCGAAATATTGGATTCAATAAATTTAATATTTTTTATAAAAAAAAGAAAAACACCTCATGCTTAAATAAGACGATTAATTATATTAAATTTTCTCAAACCGACCAAAATGAGGTTTAGCCTACCATCCGACCAAACGAAAATTATCCGACCGCGTTTGGTCGGAAAAGACCAAGTTCGGCAACCCTGCCTACAACCAATTTTAATGCTGACGTTCGTTTTAGTGAAGATAAGCTAATAATATATACGTAAATATCATATAGAGCCCACTCCTGTCGGTGGAGGGTATCAATGATTCGATTCGGCACAGCCGAATATAGCACTCTAACTTGTTTTATTGACTATTGTAAACTGTACATTAGTATAATATAAAATAAACGAAATTTGATAGTATGATTTTTAGAGACAAAAGCAGTGGTTTATCGAAATGATTTATATTTATACGTATGCTAAACGTGTATTCTTAATTGTTATCTTTAAAAGACATCATTTTGATAAAAAAAAATATTTATGGACGGAATGAAATTTTGAAACGCAAAAATTTGATTCTCGTGCCCTCGAAAAGATTAAAATTATAAAAATCATGTACAGCTTGTTTTCGTTTTGATGAAAAAACAACTTTATCATTAATTATTTGCTAAACTGTTGTTTATTTAATAACCTTTTTTATTGACTGTTCTAAACTGTACATTATTATAAATAAAAACTTTATTAGTGCTTTTAGGTAAGATTCATGAAATATCAAAAAAATATTCTTTTCGATTTCTTCAAAAAACGGGTGATTTAAAAGAATTAATCACAAAAATTGCACACTAAAAACTTTCGAAATGAAATTTCATGGGAATTCACAAGAATATTTTTAACTATGAATTAAAACTCCTTAATATCAAGAAGGGTAATAATTGTATATTCACATTTGAAAATAAATCCGTTCAAATTTCTATAAAAAGCTATTCAGCGGCATGGCCACACATAAAACTGACTCTTCAAACTCACATTTTGTCAACTCACACGTTTGTTTTATTATACAACTTGAAATTTTTTTTTACAACTTTTAAATGAAGTTTGATAACCTAAATTTGATGTGTGGCTGTGCCAAGCAAAACCAAATATTACCAACACAGAGGTAAATTTGATGATTCAGTTTAATGTGTGGCCATACCGCTTTAAAATTAAAAAAAAAACAATTTAATCGAAATATAGAACTATACACAGAAAAAATGTTTATTGAATTTTTATCAATTAAATACAATAAATAAAAATATAAAAATTTAATAAATATGGTAATTAATTTTTTGTTGAACAAACACTTAAAATATGAATTTCATTCAATTAATATATTGACTCTTAAAATTAATATATAATTAACACAATAACTAAATTAATCAAAACTTTAATTGATAACTTCGTTTAAACTAACATAATGCCAACGTGTAAAACTGGAAAAACGCTAAGTAAAGATAAGAACAAGCAAGAAAGCCCGACCATATGATACCCTACACCACAGAATACAAGAACAAATTTTTGTAAGTGTACCTATTTGGGACCTAGGATTGAAAAATGCATAGCTAATGAGGCTATAGGAATAGTGAAATATATATATTTTAAATTTCATTAAAATTTGTTAGATAGCCTCGGCGTGGCAGAAATTGCACCCTATCTCCCCTCGTGGTCCGATTTTTTAAAAATGAATAGCCTATGGGTCCATATAAATATGGATCTATCTATAGTTACAATTTCATTAAAATTGGTTTGATAGTAGACAAAAAAAACATATTCCGGAAAGCAGCTTGTATGGGGGCTTTATAAAATTATGGACCGATTCAGCCTATTTGTGCCAACTGGAATCTATGTTCCAAATTTTATCAAATAATCTTCAAAATTTCAGCACGTACTTTGTGCACAAGTACATGGACGGACATCATTAGATCGGCTCAGAAAGTGACTCTGACCCGATCGGTATACTGTAATGTGGGTCTAGGACATAGATAGGCAAACACATACATGTGTATTTTATAGTAATGTTAGTGCTATTTGACTCTACCGCTCTCAGTGTACTGCAGCGCTGCCATAATTTTTTTTAACTGCATATAAAGAAAAAGAAAACCTGGTTCTAGCTTAAGAAACTGCACATAAAAGTAGCTAAAATATGTACATATATAATTTATTTCATATTTTTAGAATACGAGTAATACAGAAACAAATACAATATAATTATAATAACGAAATTAGTAGGCTAGAATTGTAGGTAATAATCGTATGTTTGTACAAATTTTACGCGTTGTTAATTGGGGTATTTGACAATATATAAAAACATGTTTGTAAAAAAATCAATAAAATTGCTCCTTCAAGTTGTACAAAGAAAGGTCAACTAGAAAAAGGCAAAAAGAAAAACATAAGAAACAAATGTACTTAAGTTTGCAAGACAAAGTCTGGACAAAGAGAACGAAAAAACAAGAAGGAAAAAACTTGTTAATAGAAATTGAAAAATTAATAATCAATTACAGCAAATTTTCGATCTACCAATACCATTGATTAAAGATTGATGTAGAACGCAAAGAATTCTGATGATGGGAATGTGGTTATTCGCGAAACATGTAAATTCGACATGAGTTCAATCCCGTGTTTAGTCAAGAATTATAAAAAATTTTTAGTTAATTTCATGTTGTAAATTCCTTCCTTCTATAAAAATAATTTAATGAAAATTAAATTTGATGAACTTAAGCTTAATTAAAATATTAAAAACTTCAAGTAAAAAAAATTAATGTAATATCTGCACAATTGACCAACAAAACTTTTTATTTAATAATAAAAAATACACATTTGGCAATGCTGATCAAACAACAAACGTAACACAACCTGGTTGTACGACTGCTCATGCGAGACTGAATTTTTATTTTTTGTTTTCAGTAATTATTTATTGAATCTTCATATATTAAATATGAACTAACAATAATTAATCAAATCTTATCCTAATATTTGCTTTATGTCCTGCCAGTGCCAGACAAAAAAGATTTCGTCATCACGGTTTCTGTTCACATATCGTCGGTTCATAATTTAAATGTCGATGTTAGAAGTCGTGGCAGTGTCACATAACTGAATACCGTAGCACCAAATTGGCTTTAAGATAGAGTTGTAAAGTAGAAGTTTGCAATCGAGACTAAGAACAGAATTTCTTCCAATAAGCCAATTAATTTGAATTGCTTTTAGTTTCATTTGAGTTAATTTTGCATCTATATGGTACTTCTACGTTAAACGGCGATCTAGATGTATACCGAGGTATTTTACATGCGGGTGTTGGGGTATTATTTGATTATTGATTTTAATAGGGGGCACGTGTCTCGACGCAATGTGAATGTTATATGTGCTCATTGATCTTTATCCTCCATTTTTTTATCCACCTTTCCAGTTCAAATATATGATCCTGTAAGTAACGAGATGCTTCTTGACAGTTTACGTGTACGCTTAGAAAAGCTGTATCGTCCGCAAATGTTGAGATATCGGTGTAGGTGTTTGTTGGCATGTCCGAAGTATAAATTAAGTATAATAGAGGGCCCAGGATGCTGCCTTGTGGGACTCCAGCGTTAATTGGCTGTGGAGATCTTAAATAATCTCCTTCTTTAATAATAAATTGACGTCCGACTAAGTAGCTTTCTAACAGCTAGTGTATGTTTGCTGGTAAGATTTGCTGCAATTTCAGTAATAATCCTTCATGCCAGACTTTATCAAAAGCTTGAGACACTTCGATGAAGAGTGCTGAGCAATATTTTTTTTCTTCAAATGCTTTTCTTATTAATAAATTTAGTACCAACATGTTGCTTGCCAATATACAAACTCTCTAGAAAAATGGACGGGATTGGAGAAGTGGGTGTGGCACTTCCCATACAAAGACGTTATACATTTCTGTATATCTGGAGAACGAAACGAGCTAAAGCTCCCAAATTAGGTACAAACATATCGGTTGTCAATACAAAGTATCCCACAAAATATGGGCGCGATTGGAAAAGTGGGCGTGGTACCTCCCGTACAAAGACATTATTGAAAATACTCAAAATTTTAAATTTTAGGGCTCTAGTATGAGATATGAACACGTTTTATAACCAAAATATCAGAAATTTTTAGCAGCATATATTTCCCGAAAACCCTGAAACTTTTCTCCCAAAAATTGAAGAGTAGGTGTATAAATCTATCAAATCGATTGGAAAATGCCAGAGTTATGACTAAATTACTGAAATACCAATATTTACTTTTTTATTATATTAATGTAAATAAAAAACCTTTTTTACATGTTTCTCCCAACGTTTCGTCAATTATTTGTTGACATCTTCAGGGGTTGTCTATTTAATATTTTTTTTTTTTAAAAACAATGATCATTACAAAATTAGAAAACAACAAAATAAATAAACTTACAATTACTAAGTAGTTTTTCACATTAAATTATACATTGAATGTTACACAGTTTACATAAAACATAAAACATTTAACATATAATTAAATTAAACACACAACTTAAATTAATATCACAGTTTATCTTTTCTATTTTATTGCAACTCTGTAGCTAGAACTTATATTATTTGTGTCTTCCTTTAAATTCAATATTTTTTGTATACGTAAGCTTTCTATTGTGAAACATTTTTCTGCTTTGCTTCTACGTCCAATATTCTTATTCTGTCAAAGTCAGGTTCATGCTTTTCGCCAATCATATGTTTTGACAGAGATGTACGCTTAGAAAAGCTGTATCGTCCGCAAATGTTGAGGTATGGGTGTAGCTGTTTGTCGGCATGGCCGAAGTATAATAGAGGGCCCAGGATGCTGTGGAGAACTTAAAAAATCGCCTTCTTTAATAATAAATTGACGACCGACTAAGTAGCTTTCTAACAGCTTGTGTATATTTGCTGGTAAGTTTTGCTGCAATTTCAGTAGTAAACCTTTATGCCAGACTTTATCAAAAGCTAGAGACTCATCGATGAAGAGTGCTGAGCAATATTTTTTTCTTCAAAGGCTTTTCTTTTGACATTTACTATTCGATGAGTTTGTTCAATTGTGCTGTGCTTTCTTCTAAAACCGAATTGATGGTTTGGAATACATTTATTTTCATTTAAAATCGGCGTTAATTTTGTCACTAGTAGTTTCTCCTGTATGACTCAACTTTTGTGTGATCCTTTCCTAGCATTTTTATCATGGTTACTAAGGAAACCTTCCATTCGTGAGGGTAGTATTGAAGGCGTAAAATAAAAATATTAAGAATAATTTTCTTTGCTATACTTGGTAGCTCCAAAAGCATTTTATTACTTATCTTATCAAACCGGGTGCCTTCTTGGTGTTTAAATCACAAATAGCCTTTTCGATTAGGGGAAAAGCTGCTCTAACATTTACAGGCGGTAACTCGACTGCTATATCGTGAGATATAATAAGGGTAAATAAATTTTTCAGATGATTAACAAACAGATTTCCTTTTTCAATATCATTTCATTCCCAACTTCCATTCAAATTTCTTAATGGTGGCTTAGATATAACTGGTCTATTGAGACTTCTAGCTGCACGCCATAATGAGTAGTCTGATAGTGGAGTTGCATCAAGTTCCTTAAGATATTTTTTCAGGGAAGCCGTTTTATGAGACTGCAGTAACTTTCTCAGCCTTTTTGTGCACATTTTTAATAAAGTCTTAAGTTGGGGGATCTGTGCAATAGCCACTCTCTTCGAACTCTCCTTCTTTCAGTCAAGAGACGCTCGACATCTGTAGAATATATGTTATTATTTTTGATTTTTTGAGGTTTATGCTGGAATGTTCAACAGCTAGTTTGAGATAACTGTCAAAATCAACAATAGCAAGATCCACGTTCTCCGGTGTACTAGGCGGAATATTTTCTGTGCAATGGGCACTAAGATATTTTTTATATTTTAACCAATTTATGTGTGTGGCTAACGTCGCTAAGTAACCAGACGTAGATACAATTCTATTGGGGTTCATTGAAGTAACAATTGTAGGTGTGTGATCGGAAGATAGTTCTAAGGAAGCTTCAACATGAATCGTTTCTGCGGGGATGTTTTTAACCACGCCAAAATCGATGACATCTGCAATTTTAATATTTATAATATAATATTATAATATTTATAATATTTATAATATTGGCTTTCTGATATTGAAAATCTAGGCGGAGAGTATAAAGATGAAAGTACTAAGTTTCAATTTAGCTCTTCCATACAAATGTTTGTTGCTTGCAGATAATCTTCACGATGATCACACGATTCACTTAAATGATAACATTTAGCACTAAGTTTCAAATACCCCTAATTACAACGCAAGAGAATTGTACAAATGTACAATTTTGACATGTTTGCAATGCCGTTTGAATAGCTTATTTGGCTTTTACTTTTAAGAGTTTAATTATGTTCCTGTTTACATTTTGTGATTTTTGATGTTTCTTTTTTAAAGTTGAATTTGAGTTTACATTGTAAAAGCTTTATTGCAGCAATTTTTCATGTATGTTCACTGGATAAGTTGCCAATCTGAGCCAAAAATAAAAAAAATTTGGTATTAAATGAAACAATTCGCAAGACTACATGCCCTTGTATCCCTCTTAATTCCACTCTCCTCCATCGAGCCGACGAAGTTACAATATTCGTTAATATACTATGGTATTTGTTTCTGTACTACACGTACATATGTTAAAAAAAATTAAGTAAATTATATATATTTAATTTGGCAATATTAGGTGCAGTTTTTTATACCCTCCACCACCACTAGTGGTGAATGAGCGTAGACTAAGTTTGCCATTCCGTGTGAAACTTTTTTATTAAACATCTAAGTCCCCATAAAGTATATATATTCTGGCTCCTTGAGTAATTCAAGGTCGATTTAGCCATGTCCGTCTTTCTGTCCGTCTGTTGAAAACACGCTCACTTTCGAAAAACGCAAAAGAAAAGAGCAAACTTGGTCTCAAATTGTTTGTAGTTATCCTAAGCAGTTTGGGATTGAAATCCAGCAAACAGCGGTTCAGTAGGATCAGAACTATGAATCAAAATGTGGAACCACCACCCTAAACAAATTGATAATTTTCATACAAAAACTAACATAAATGGTGGAATAATGCACGAAATGATATAAATGTTGCACGAATTCGCTTTATACGACTGCAAATCATACTGTTAAATTTCGTGAAGATCGGTCCATAATTAACCATAGGCCCCATATAAACCCTACTCCCGGAAAACAGTTTAGTACGCCTGAAACCAAATAAAGCCCACTTTGGGAAAATAATTAAATTCGACTAGCCATAGGTCCAATACAAATTACCCTCCAAAAAATTATTTTTGTTCGGTTAAAACTGTTAGGAGTCATGATATTTTACCCAAGCCAGTTCAAAGTTCTAACATGAAACGCATAAAACTTTCTTATAGTCGGTCAATAATTTAATATAGGTCTAAACCGGAACCAATTTTTATGCTGACGTTTGTTTTTGTGGAGCTTAGTTAATAATATATATATATATATATTTATTTATCATATAGACCTTACTCCTGTCGGTGGTGGGTATCAAAGATTCGCCACTGCCGAATATAGCACTCTAACTTGTTTTTTCTTAAGATTAAGTAATTTTCAAAAACACTATGGCAACGCTGGCCATACAGATAAATTCAATCAGCTGACTCACAACTTTTATATGTATTTTGAGAGGTGCTGCCAACTGAAAAAATGTTTTTGTCTGTATATAGAGAAATCCAAAATCGTTAACGAAGAGTTATCAATTTAATGAATGTATGTCGACATTTAGTAACAGGCAGTTTGTCGATACATTTACAAAATGTTCATTAAACTTTAAATTGTAACTTGAATAAATCTAACGTCTCAACGTGTTTGAAGGGCCAAAAAATACGAATATTGTCGCATTGTTGTTGTTAGAAAAAAAAACTATTTAGAAATATTGCATTTCAAAGTAATTTAATTTATAATTTTTCTTTGAAATATTTAATTATACAAAATAAAAATTGTACTTCCGGATTATCCATTTCGAACGAAAACGTTCGCAAAGAATTTCATATGGAACATATTTTTACAACAGAGTGTTCTTCATACGCATTGTCATGTGAAAGTTTCTTTCCGTTGCCATTCTGTTTGGTTCCATTCTGTAGCAAATATTTTGTAATTACTTATTCTGTGAAAGGAATCAGCTGCTTTAAAAAAGAAAAACATTTAAATTGTAAAAAAAACTTTTCGTCAAAAATAAAAATTAATATTTTGCGTCAAAAATACGTAAATTTTTAAGAAATAAGTTATTAAAACCAATTTTTCTAGCTTTAAATAAAAAACTACGGTTTTTTTCATATTACAACAAACTAATCCATACACACTTTGGCCGTATTTTATCGTTGAATTCTATTTTCCCATAGATTTGTCCGCAACACAAAGAACAAAGAAGGAAAAACAGGCCACACATACAGACTTTCAATTGAACAGAAACAAAATAGCTGATTCGTAACAGAACAGAACGTACAAACTAATTCTGCCTTAAGAAGAGATATAGCAGCACATATCCGATATCAAGAGCGCTAAACGCCGATGCGAAATGGAACTGTGATTATCAGAACTTTCTTCCAAAATTGGCAGAACGCAAACTTATGAATTATATTAACAGCTTGGCTCCCGATGTCGACCGCTATTGTTCGCTTGCATTTTCAACGACAAACAGCTGATTTGCGGCCCACGAACAATTTTCAGCACGACAAGTCGATCGACAATCCAAGCGACCGAAAACGTAATAGTTTCCACAAAAATTTGCGGCCCAGAAAGAAATATTATGCGAATATTATGTGAGTTTTCACTACGATTGTGTACTTTTATATTTGGTTGTTTTATACTTTATTATTTCTGTATGAATCTTGTGAATATGTCACGATAAAATAAATTGAACGTTGACGATATTTTTGCCATCTTATGCGAAGAAGATCACGTTCCTTTAGAAGATTCAGCTTCAAAAGAAGAAGGAGAAGAAGATAACTGTGTCCAGGACGTTGAAAACAGCTGCGATAATGAGGATACACAATTTCCTGCACTGAAGAAGATGTCGATGCTGCTGACGTTTCAGTTCCGAACGAATATATCGTATTTCTGACAAAATTCTTCGTGGTAAGAATGAACATATTTGGTCAACGAGTAAGGGCACATTATCTCACAGAACAGAAGCAATGAATATAGTTCGTGCATCTCGGGGTCCCGTGCAAACTTTCAATCTTTTCATAACAGACGAAATTTTAAATAAAATTGCTAAGTGGACCAATGTCGAAATGAGTGATCGATCACTTAACGACAATTTATATCAAAAATAACAGCGACACATAAAGACACTCTATACATAGAGATTCGTGCATTTATGGGTATTTTAACTCTGACTGCTGTCATGGAGGTTTGATTCTATCTTTTCAGGCACACGATACATTTCAGTAATGAGCTAAGAGAGATTTGAGTTTTTAGCTAGATTGATTGCGTCCGATGATTCGACCAAATGACGCATTTGTTCCAGAGAGAAATGTCTGGGAAATGTTGATAAAGCAATGCCGAAATAATTACATACCTGGATCGGAAGTAAAAATTGATGAGCGGTTGCTCGTGTTTAGAGGCAGATGTCCCTTCCGGATTTACATTCTTAATAAGCCCAGCAAGTATGGAATAAAGTTTGCGATGATGTGCGACGCAACGTCCAAGTACATGATTGATGCGGATCCATATACTGGAAGAGCCACAAATAGTGAAAGCATTTAAATTGGTGAAGTTTATGTAAAAAAATTGTCGGGAACAGCTCATGGTTCTAATAGGAACATAACATGTGATAACTGGTTTACATCTGTTGCCTGGTTTAAAATCTTCTTCAACCGCCTTTCAAATTGACTATAGTTGGCAGAATACGTTCAAATAAGAGAGAAATCCCTGAAAACTTAAAATTTCCAGATCCCGAACTGTTGGTACTGGTAAACTGGCTCTTTGTTCTCTATTCTTAATTTAATATGTTTTGTCGATTTTTAATTACAAACTAGCGTTTTATTTATGGAATTGATAATGTGGCAATACAGTCATTTAACAATAAATAAAAGAATAACGTTAGACTCGTAAAAGCTGTCGACCGACAAGTCGATAGTTAGTGGGTCGCTGAAGAGAACGACTTGTGTCGTTCGCTTAAGTTGCCGATCGACATCGGGGGCCTGGCTGTAAGATTTGATTAATTATTGCCAGGTTATACAAAATTATTTCGTAATTATTTTTGTTTCGTTTATTCTGAGAGCACATATGCGGTATTTTACGAAAGTTGTTTGTAAAACATAAAAAAATTTTTAGTCAGCATTATATTCTGCTGGTATGCGATAATTGTAAAGGATACCTAAAGTTGCATGTTTACATTAATGGCGATTTCTTTTCTGAGAAATATGTTGCATAAATGGTACATGCTCTATCTATTTTGTGTAGAGCATGTACCATTTATGCAACATTTTTCTCAGAAAAGAAATCGCCATAAGATTTAAGATATTCTGGTAGTGTATCAGTGTTGCCAGTCCATTTCTAATCACACATATTGTGTGTAATTTTTACTTGCCTGTGTATTGCATGTGTGTAATTTTACATTAGGTTATTTTTCCACTAATTTTTGACAGTCAAGCTTTGCTTTTCGAACATTAAGTAATTTTTTCAGTTTCCATCATATTCAAACTTGCTTGTTAAGCCACGACTTTTTTCTTTTTCATTGCATGTCCTCTTCCCCTCACAACAACAAACTTAAGCTTTCTGCAAGAAAACTTTCATACTGTGAACTCAGACTTACACCATATGTCCAAGTGTAGACCGCAAAATCATTAAAATGTTTCCAAATTTTTTTTGAAGAATTAATGTGTAACATAAACTGTCAAATTTAATCTAAATTTCTTTGACATTTGTTTTTTTTGCGATATTTAATAAATAAAAATGTGTACATTCTAGAGATTTTAGAATTTAAGAAGAAAGTTCCTAATATTTTATTAAATAAAATAAATTCGAATGAAAAATTTCGCCATATAATTTTTTT